>JASANB010002046.1:0-14775 GCA_030248155.1 Sabatieria punctata | reverse complement strand
CAAAATGGTTGGTGTTCGCATAGAGTGGTGATTTCTAGAGTTATGAACCGTACAATTCCATCACAAGAATAGTTGCATTGTCCGTGTAGAAGACATCGAACAGTTGAGCGATTCCAGGGTGCTGTAACTGATTCAAAATCTCCACTTCTCGCTCCAGATCGGATTTTTGACGCGGATTGAGCGTGCGGACATACTTTGCAGCTAACTCAAGCCCCGTCGACTTATGCATGCAACGATACACAGATCCAAATTTGCCTCTGCAAAAGGCGCAGACAGACTTTGACCTGGCGCAACTAACGCTTACTCTCCTTGCAAAGCGGCCGCATCATAAAAATCTCCAAATTTTTCCTCTTTTCTGGCCTCTACCAATCTTGGCGCGAACGAAAACTTTAACTCTTCTAAAAATTTCTCATTGCCACAACACAACTTGCGATTAAAGCGACCAGAACCTTTCCAGTCCGGACTTTCATCGACGTAAACGAAATCTTCATCGTCCGACCACAACATAGCCACGGTTTATGCCAAAAGATGCAGATAAAGACACATAAAAAAAGAGCCGTTGGCAGCGGTTCGCATTGTTCCAACTGGTTGGGCTCTGACGCAAAACGGCCGGCCTGTCTAATGCATAGCAGAACGAGCTGAGTTTGTTGTAAAGTTAGCTGGCCAAATGACATTTTGTAACCAACCAACCAACTCAATGCATCTCCAACGCTACACAGCACGGCACAGTCGATTTTTAAATCAGCTAAAGTGTGACTTGATTTCGTCGATTAGATCCGCTTTCTTCGTTTGTTTCAATTGAATTCCGCGCTCTGCACTCGCGGCTTTCAACTGCGCAACGGTTAGGGAGCCCAGCTAAAAATGTTTTCCTCGTCGTTTCACAGAACAATTTTCTCTACACCTTGTTTGATTTGGCCAGAGCTTCTAGGTCGATGTTATCTATACGAGGCTTCTTAGCGGCACCGCCTGCAGCGCCCCCTGCCTGCAATTACAAAAAGATAGCCTTAGCTTAGCTAGATAGATGATTCTTTGCTACCTTTCGTTTTCCACCGCCAGCCGAGTAGCCATCGGGAAAAATCAGACGACTAAACTCGTCCATAAACTCTCCAGCTTTCTTGTTTAATCGGCGTATCCTTGGCTCTAAACATATCTGAAAATGCACTACAGTAGCTAGACAGGTCTACGTACTGGTAGTGTCGGTGTCAGACTCATCAACGTCTTCCTTATCCAACGCCATTGCTTCCACGTTTCTGTAATGCTTGGCCAGAGCTGTAAAGGATAGTCCACCAAAGTCTGCGTCAACTGGCAGACCTACCAGGATTCACATATTCCTCAGGTGCGTAATTCTTCAAGTTCATCTTGTTTATCATTTTCTTTGCCGCATCCACCTGATCCGGGTTTGCTAAAATATCAAAACAGCATACATGTAATAGGGGTGGGTACGGGGGTCTGCCCCCACCCGACTTAGACCAGACTCCCCCCGGTCGGGGAACCCCCACGAGACGATTTTTCCGACCCCCATTTTTCTGGCAAGTAACTTTTTGAGCAAATTTTTGTAATTTTTAACAATTTCAGACACAAAAATTGCCAACATCGCCTGTAAAACAGCACTTTTTAGCTGTATTTAAGCCCAAATTAGCGATTTTTGAGCGTTTTTAGTGTCCAATCCGCTCCCTAGAAAGTGGGCTCAGCCCCCCGGCCGGCGCCAGGCCACCAAACCCCCCCTTAGGCGGATGACCTGTTACATGTATGCAAAACAGTAAATGAGCCATGTGTGAGTGTGAGCTGTGATCACCAACCGTGTGAGCGTTCGATTTCCATCACTTTAGTCAGATCTCGCATATCGTCTGCGAACGGCAAGAAAATCACATAGAAAGAGCCGGCCACATCGACCCAGTCTTGACTCCGATTGGTTTGTTGGTCGGCTACGGGCAACAGAGCCACCAATCGTGGTGCCATGTTGCGTCGCGCTACCAATCGACACAATGCAAAAACTTCGCGTTCCAGGCATTTGGCAAAGAGAGCGCGGTACAAAGTAGTGCTGCCTTTGATATTCTAAACCACAGAAAAATGACAGGCAATTGCCAAACCATACATGCAAAAGGTTATCCGTCAAAGGGGGTTGGGCTGAACCCGGCCCGACAGTCTGAGCCGGAATTCTAGGCGTCGAGTAGTAAAAATCGCTCATAATACAGTCAGGCACTTAACGCCGTTTATGGTACCGACACCATATAAGGTGCCGGTACCATATGGTACCGGTACCGAGGGTAGTGGTACCATATATGGTACCGGCACCATATGGTACCGTCACCATACATGGTACCGGTACCATATATGGTGCCCCCACGTTCGGCGACTGTGGTGGTACCATATATGGTACCCCTACCCATGGCCATGGGTGCCGGTACCATATATGGTGCCGGTACCATATATGGTGACGGTACCATATATGGTACCACTACCATATATGGTACGAAATCTGAACGGAGTGGTACCATATATGGTACCGGTACCGGAAAAACGCGAAGGTGGGGGTACCATATATGGTGCCGGTACCATATATGGTACCGGCACCTTCCGTCACCATATGGTACCGGTACCATATATGGTACCACCACAGACCTCGAACGTGGGGGTACCATATATGGTACCGGTACCATATATGGTGCCGGTACCATATATGGTACCACTACCTACGGTACCGGTACCATATATGGTACCGGCACCTTATATGGTGTCGGTACCATAAACGGCGTTAAGTGCCTGACTGTAATATCAGTTTGTGATCAAAACACAACTTGAAAACGGCTGTAGTAAATTTACACTAAAGCAATTTTTGGAATTGTAAAAATGATTGGATTAAAATTTGCTTGCTACCCCTGCTACACGTGCGTATGTACCAAGCAATCATTTGCAAAGTAAGACCTGTTCATCAGGACGTAGTGTCAATGCAGTACGGATGTGGTGTTGAGGTTTGAGGGCGCTGACAGGCTTGAATCCCAGCAATACCAGACCTTCAAAGTGACAGTTTGTAGTTGAGGTCAAACCAAACCAATAAACACCTGGCGGAGCAATTCTCTTCATCGATTCTACCTCGTCAAACTCAAACTCGATTCTCTTTCGCCCGTACGTCTGCGCTTTACGCATGTCGCGGTCGAGTAATTTTTCGGTGGTCTCCTGAACCGAACATCAACCAGGGAAAGGCCAAGAGGCGAGACCAACCTCGTTGAAGTAGGTAGTGACCGTTTTCACCTCTTGGTTGGTGCGTTTGTCCAGCTGCACAGCTGTGGGAATGCGAGCCTGACAGATTGAATTGTATCTAAACTCTCTTGTAAACACTCTCACTCAGAAGCAAATAGCGGCAAGCACGTACAGTCCGACCGACAATTCAATTCCACCGGGCAGCTGGAATGCAATGTTGCCCATTGATCTGGGCTTGGTTACTTTCTGGCGAACACTAAACACAACCACTTCAACACAGACATTTCCGATTAAAGTACAAAGCCAACTTTTGGAGAAAGTCCTCTATGTCGTCCGGAGGTTTTATGTCTTCTTTTTCAGTCACCACGGTCTGAACAACAACTATTCAAACTTCAGGAATACAGCGAGAATATAGGCACAACTGACCCAAAAGACAGATGGGTCGAATTCATCTGATACAACGGGAACAAGTGAAAATTCGAAACCGGATGACTTGAGATCTTTTATCTTCTGTTCAATCCGCGTCTGAAAACCGAACAGCTAAAGGTTCGGAACGAGGGCTGCAGAATTAACCTTGGCGTCTCTGTTTGAAAGGTTCGGCTCAGAGCAGTCGGTGAACAAAAGAACCCGTTTTCTACCGAACGTTATCTCTCTAAAGAACTCAGTTATATATCAGTTTCTTTCAAACCATAGATTACTTGCTTCCTTGCATCAACGCAGCTAACCAAAAAGCTTCGTCCCAACAACTCTCTTCAAGGCCGCCAAACAGTTGGTTAAATCCCGATTCGAAATCGTCTAAATATCCACAGGTACACTAACAGAACAACGATTACCAATTTTATACAGCACCTGCCTCCAGCAGCATTTCAAGAGTCTTAACTGCTTCTATTCCAGGCAACTGCAAATCCTGTAACACAACATAAACACACATTGCAAGGTACAATTGAAACTAAAATACGCACCAACAAAGTGTAAATATTTTTGAAATCATGGTCGTTCTTTGTGTTTTTAGTGTTCAGCATCACCACCGATACATACTCCTTTAGCCCACCAATACAGTGATCTCTGATCAGAGTGTCCTTGACAGCCTAAAACACTTACGGAATAAACTGGAAATTCAGAATCAAGTAAAAACTGGTCAGAATCTAGGGTAAGTTGTATAAAAAGGTGAAGAATAAGAATTCGTATGTGAATGTAAAAGAAGATAGCTTACACGGATTGCTGCGTAGAGCCGCGATTTCCCTTCAAATTCCGAACGTTCTTCGTTGACGTATTGGTATTTCTTGAACATAGACTCAGAGGCATCCAAAAGGAAAATGAGACAGTCGCGAGAAGCTCCGTAGGACTAAAACGTTACCTCACCTAACTGAGATAAAAACAAATAATCAGTTACTCGTCCAGCCGACTCCTCCTCCTCGTCTTCCTCATCTGGCGCGAAGTTCCAGAGATCAGCCATTACACCTACTTGACAAACGATAACTCACAAGCACTAGTCAGCAACTCTATTAAGGTATCACTTTGTTCGACTTGACGACCCGACGAACAAAATGTCAGTACATGTTCTAAAATTTATTCAATCACGATATTATAATACAGTCAGGCACTTTACGCCGTTTATGGTACACCGGCACCAAGGTACCGGCAACAACCAGCCCCTACCCAAGACCATGGGTGCCGGTACCATATGGTATGAAATTTGAATGAAGTGGTACCATGCATGGCACCGTTACAGTTACCAATTCCAAGGTATGGGTACCCCGTCACAGTACCACATATCGAGACCGTACCATATGATACGAAATTTGAATGAAATGGTAAAGGTACCGGTACAGTTACCAATTCGAAGGTAGGGGTACCTTATATGGTACCACCACAGTCCTCAAACGTACGGGTACCATACGGTGCCGGCATCATGGTGCCACTACCCTAACTACCGATATGGTACCGGAACATTATATGGTACAAGTACCATAAACGGCGTAAAGTGCCTGACTGTACATAATAAATACTACTATTAAACTCACCCGTCACCTGCGAAAACCAAAAGGTTAAAAGGCATGTAGATCAAATAGACAATAGTGTGGCAATACAATTTGAACGCAATATTAGACACAAGAGACAGAGTACGTTTGAACAAAGTATCGAAAGACGAGACTATTTTCACCGAATACAGCCGTCAAACAAAGTTGTGATCTCGAATGCGCACTGGCAGCAATTATATAGTACAGTAGGTACAGTGAGTGTCTAAGTGTACAAAAATAAAACAGTAATAAACTCATCGCACAGGACCGAAACGGGCCACAACCGTAACTGGGAAGGCAGGGCTCAAAACAGCATAAACACAAAGGCCAATAAGCATCAACATTGCGACTCAGCAATTTCGGCATTTCTCTCATCAGGTAGCAAAGGCTTAGTGGAACTAGCCAAGCTGGTGGCGCTGTAGCTCGACTTAGGAGTACCAAATTCTTCACCAGACGGCGCGGCACCACTGGCTGACTGGGCCACTGAGCCAGGCAGAGTTCCTAGTTCTGTTTCCGACACCACTGAACTGTTATCTCCTACCACTATTCGCGTAACTGCTGATCGACTGGTCATCTCTACAATCAGACACTTCGCTCTCAACCTAGCATGCCTTTGAGGAGTCCGAGTTTTGTGCCTTTACCCAAAAGACATGAAAGACTTATCATGAAACTTGGTTGAGCAGACGAGACCCACCCAAAATCAGCCGCTACCACTATTATTATTATTTCGATAGGCCCACCAAAAATATTCCGAATCTTGTTCAGTTGACCGATTTGTTTCGGCCAATCTAAGCACCCACCATGGGAATCGTTATCAGACTCGCTGCCGGAATCGCGGGGCACTTCTAGACCGGTGACGAATGGACCGCACTTGACTCTGGGAGCAGCGCTGCGGCGCACGTCGGGACTGGCTCCGGTCTGAAACTGATCCAAGTCACGTGACTGTCTCAACTGTGCTAAATAACTGGGAGCAATTTAGAATGTTTACTAATAGGTTCTAGTTCACTCGTGCATGTGGCCTTTGTCCACTGCTTAACTCCACTGTTAAGGGACCTCCTAGAGACCCCTCACTGGTTCCAACGTTAAAGGGATAGTCCAAGTATAAAATAAGAAAGAAGATTTACCACAATAACAGCCACAGTCTCCTCTGGTGCCACTTGGAAGTTGGGGGCGGCGTCATCGTTGTGTTCGTCCTCCACCGATTCTACTGTCAACACCTCTTGAATAGGCGCAACAACCGATCTTCTACAAAAAACTCAATCATAACACTCTACAACCCTAAGAAACAGTCCACTAGACAGAAGCTGGGATTCCGCAGATTTCACACTGGCTGCCTCAAATCCGGCGGAAGAAATGGATCAAAGGAGAGGTGAGCCAACTACCCAAAAAAATAGTCGTTAAATCTCGGTAAATTCGACGGTTTTCCCAAAAAGTAGTTAACATTTTTGGCCTGGAGCCCGGACGTACGAGGAGTCATCTGCATGAGCTGCATCTATGACACGAATAAAGCTCAAGGCCGAAGTTTGCAGAACTTTTAAATAACCGAAAATATTATTCCAACCACAAGTAAAACGAAATAGTTATCATACAGCACAGTTGTCGGGGTCAAGAATGAGTAACACCTATTTCAAAAAAGCTGTTCTGAAGTATGAAAAAATCTATCTTTTCTTAAAAATCAACATGCAATTAGCGCAATAATTAGAAAAATTCACATTCAAACCTAATGTACATGCAATGGAAATTTGGATAAATTCTTACAAACCAGCCAATATTTTACTTAGTAATCAGCAAAATGCTTTTCATTAAGACTAGCAGCTACTGCTTAAAAATGCTACAGGTTTCTGCCATCTAACCCGCGTCCGTCTGCACCAGCTTTTTTGTAAAATTACTAACTTGTAACCGTATTTACACACAACTGTATAATGTAGACAGGAAGGAAAAGCCCTTACCTATCTTTCTTCTTCCTATTCTGTCTGGAAGTCAGTTGAGAGGGACTGGCACTTCTGAAAGCCATCTGAGGTTCGCTCTGCGAAGACGCCAACTGCGTCCGGTTGCTGGGTCCAGCGGCTGACGCAGGCAAGGCGGTGACACAGGTCTGCGTGTGAGGCACCGGTCCATTAAGAGCCTCTATCAAAGGCAGCGTCTCGTATCTGGTGGTCAGGAAGCCGCCCGGAGACGGTGGACCTTCTTGCTGATCTCCACCAAGAGAACTGAGCGCCGGCGCAGACACGGTCGACTTCAGTCGCCGAAGCGTCTTGATTTGTAATAAGGCGCGAAACGGAGAGCGACAGATTGGACAGTTGCTGGCTTTATAGCGCAAAGTCTCGGCGCAGGCGTTGCACAGACACAAGTGACGACAGGGCAGAATGAGAGTGTCGCGCAGCTCCGACATACACACCACGCAGTCGGCACCGTTGTCGTCTTCGTCTGCCGCCGAGCTTGGAGTCTCCTAAACCCGCCCAACTAACCAATAAACCAGCCAATGGCAGAACGGTTATCTACCTCGTCCTCGTCGTTTCTGTTGGGGTTTTTGTTCTCGATGCCGTATATTTCCTGCAGTAAATAACAGACACCGTCGACAAACAACTTCTGCTTCAGAGGCTTCAGCACGTAGCCGTGACCTTCGGCCGATTTGTCCACAACAGCCAGCGTTGCTTGAGATTGAGGCACAGCTGAAACAGTTCGGCACTAATCGAACTATCATACATGACACAACAACTGCTATCTACGGTGACTGTAGTAGAGTTGTAAAAAAAATTTTTTGAAAGCCAAAAAAAAGCTTTTTTTATGAAAATTTTTCATTTCGAAATTTTTTTTTCAAAATTTTTTCCTTGCATGAGATATAGCTTGTAGGAGTTGCAAGGATGCATCAGAAGCAACTTTAAATGCATTTTGTTCGGCGTCTGGGCTGTCCGTGCTCGCCGGTGCTGCTCCCCCCACATTTCTGGATAGTGAATTTGCGCCACTAGATTTTGGTATTCGGAGATCCCCCCCAATCTCCATCTGGATAAAATAATTTTTTTTAAATTCCAAATTTTTTAAAAAAAAAGAGCCTAACAACACTAGACTGTAGTGCCCACGGGTAACGGCCAGATCTTCGGTCCCTGTGAAACCAGACGATTTGCCGTTGAACCGAAGTATCTGCCTCCCACCGGTTTTGCGGTGACTGACTGTGAGACTGGGACAGGGTTCGCGCCGTTTTGGCGATCCAAAATCCCCTGACTTTCCCAAGAAACGCCAAAAAACCTCAGACATTTTATAAAATTCTTCAAAATAAATGTTATATTTTTTACCGAAATTCAGGTGCTATGCATATGTTCACGACTGCAGTCATTTCTTACCGGACAAACATAAGAAAATTAGCCTTCAATAACGCATTTGAAAGGCATTCTGTCTGAGCATAGAACTAACAGGTTTAGTGTTTTAATAGGTCTGATTGGACCACTGCCCAACCAGGGTGAGAAAATATTGAAAAAATTAGCCTTCTAAAACGCACTGATATTGACTGAATTACATGCACTTTCATTGTTGTTTCTACAACCCACAGATTGCATGTTTTTATGGAGTGATGCCCAAAAATCCTCTGACTTTCCCCTGACCCCCTGACTGGTAAACGAACCCTGTGGATGAGGTTTTACAAGAACATTGTTAATAATCGAACAGAAAAGCGAGATCACAGTGCAAGTTTAGGGGTTGTACTCGATGGGCACGTTCTTGCGTCGCACCATTCCATCCCCCTGGAACCACTCTCGGCGAAACTGCTTGGCGGCGCCTTCTGGGGTGTTGGTCCACTCGAAGCTAATGCGGTCGTTGTTGGTGTCCTCGGAGGCGAAGTCGAACGGTTCGCAGGAAACGTTCAGCATCTGGTTCTCCTTCGAGTCCAGCACACCACAGGGCGGGTCCACTTGAAGGCGTTTCATGTTGGTGGTCTTGATGGCCCAGCCGATCCGATGCGCACCATTGTTCACAAGTCTCAGGTTGTAAACGTTCTTCTCACTGAACGGCGCGTTGTACACCAGCTTCTTGTCCGGTTGCGTGATGATGTCTCCTGGAGCCCCAGCCATTCTGTCTTTCAACCAGACACACAAACACAACAACAAACAATGAGGTGGTTCGAAGAAACATCGCATTTACATTTTGTTTGTCACGAAAGGAATGTTCTTCACAAAAAAATGTGCAAATACAGTGTTTCTCATCTTGAACACAATGCCTGTAAAACATAAATGCAATCGGCTCTGCGTGTAAACTCATTGTTTGTTGTTGTGTCTGTGTATCGGTTTGAACAACAGAAATGGCTGGAGCCCAAGGAGACATCATCACGCAGCCGGACACCGATACACAGACACAACAACAAACAATGAGTTTACACGCAGAGCCGATTGCATTTATGTTTCACTGGAATCACTGGAATTGTGTTCAAGATGAGAAACACTGTATTTTGCACATTTTTTGTTAAGAACATTCCTTTCGTGACAAACAAAATATAAATGCGATGTTTCTTCGAACCACCTCATTGTTTGTTGTTGTGTTTGTGTGTCTGGTTGAAAGTCAGAATGGCTGGCGCTCCAGGAGACATCATCACGCAGCCGGACAAGAAGCTGGTGTACAACGCGCCGTTCAGTGAGAAGAACGTTTACAACCTGAGAGTTGTCAACAACGGAGCGCATCGGATCGGCTGGGCCATCAAGACCACCAACATGCGTCGCTTGCAGGTGGACCCGCCCTGTGGTGTGCTCGACTCGAAGGAGAACCAGATGCTGCACGTTTCCTGCGAACCGTTCGACTTCGCCTCCGAGGACACCAACAACGACCGCATCAGTTTCGAGTGGACCAACACCCCAGAAGGCGCTGCCAAGCAGTTCCGGCGAGAGTGGTTCCAGGGCGACGGCATGGTGCGCCGCAAGAACGTGCCCATCGAGTACAACCCCTAACGCCGCTCTGCATGATTACCGTTTACTTGTGAATTGTTACTCTGATACGAACGTATAAAAACTTCACTGGATTACTGTTGCTGTGTGGTGATCCATCCGCATACGACGTCGATCATGTGCGAACAAAGGGTTCCAGCGAAAAATGCGAAATGACATACTCAAGCATTTTTGGGTATAGATAAGTAAATATGGCCATAGATACAGATAAAAATCGTAGTTTTACAGGCAATTTTTAGCGCCAATGTAAAAAACTGCAAAAAATTTGTCCGAAAATGTATCCAATAAAAATCGAAAAAAGGAGGGTTGCCCAAATCGTCTGGTGTGTCGCGTAGGATTGACAGGTACCGGTACCATAAATAGTGACACTAGATAGTAGAGTGCGAACTGGTATTGGGGATTGGATGTATTGGGGTGTTTTCCAGGTATTGGTATTGGGTATTGGGGTTTTTTATGCCCCAATACGCAATACTAATGAGGACTTATAAAAATCGCTGATGAACTGAAAAACTGACCTGAAAAAATCGAAGATTGACCGATGATTGCAGGTAGGTATAGAAAGCCGTTTTTTGTGTTAATAAACTAAAGGTTAACAACGTCTATACTGCCCGCTTTTCTAAGTAGTACTCCAGTAATTTTTTTCAATTTCTCTGTTCTTAGATAAACGTTTGTTATTCAGTTGAAATTTGTCATTTTAGTGATACAGAATGTATTAGTACTGTAGGGGTGCGGGTCTGGTACACCCCTTCCGGTGGAGTAAGAAGAAAAAATCCGCCGAAAATAAGAAACACTGTAATACAGTAGATCATGTACGGACTAAAACTGTTAATTTCTGCTTATTTTACCCTCCAGAACGGCTTCTATTCTAAATGCTTTCTTAAAGTCTAATTTTTCAAAATTTTCTCGCACTGGTTGGACAATGGCCCAGCCAGGCCGATTCAAAATTTTAATCCCTGTGTAAACCACTGGGATGTAAGTGTTCACTGCAATGCAATTTTTGGCTCACTTACGCAAGTATTGGGTATTGGGGTATTGTTGGTCTCAGGTATTGGGTATTGGGTTTTTCAGGTATTGTTCGCACTCTACTAGATAGTATGGAGATGGAGAAGTGGTAGTCTTAAATCCTGTATAAGCCAAATCTGCCGTTACACTCAAAATTAGTTTGAAAGCGCATACTTACAGTCAGGGTCACATTGTTTGGCAACACAATGAATCACCACAGGAATGAGATCGACCGCTGGATTGTACTTCAGCTGAAAGTAGACCCAAGTGAAAGCTAAACATAAGCGAGCTATTTCTTTGTTGAAGCGATGAAAAGACTGACTGATATCATTCTAAACTGTAAAAAACGTGACTTACATCCTGTGAAGTGTACAAATTGGGTTCGAATATGTGTTCTGGCTGAGAAAAAACCTGATTAGCACCGACATCAAAATGATACGTGTCGGACACAAAGTTTCCAGCCGACGGTATGTAACTGAAAAGAATTATTCTAGAAAATAAAACAAAGCAGGAACAAACAGGCAAACTAACTGTAATCCAGTGGGAGTGGCAGATTCAGTAGCAAAATAATACAGTGTAATGCTGCAGGCTCTATCACAGTCGAAAGTAAACTCAATATTGTATTTGTACGAAGTTGCATCAGAAGCGGATCCTGCCGGTTTATTGGGCTCACTGGTTTGAGGGTCTTTATTCGTGCCTTCTGCCACCACCTCAGCTTTCACAGGAGCTGCTCCTTCTGTTTGGGAGTCGTCCACCACGGCAGAAGATGACTCGGCCGCCACCTCGTATGCAGAGGAACGACACCTGAAACAAAAGAGGCTAATTTTCGCGGACATGAGCACTCACAATAGTAGCCGAAAAAATCTGCACCCCTTTTTCGAACTCGAACTTCGAAAAAACCCGGAAACGATTCGTTTCGTCAATTCTTTATCGATTTGCCTCAAATTTTCAGGATTAATTAACAAGATGGCTGGGTAGATACTGTGCAAGCGTGGGACCAAAATTCTAACCCGTGCTGGTTTTACGACCGGAAAACTAAGAATCAGGGCGGGGTACAGAAATTCTAAAATTTTTTCGGCAATTCAAAGAGCATGGGTCTGAAACTTGCAGGGATGATTGGTATTACCATTGGGCATAACATATTGGCTGGGCAGCCCTATAGCTTATAAGGCGCTAAAATGGGACAATTTCAAAAACATGACAAAATGTGACTTTACTTCGAAAAACCGGTTAAATGATGTTTCGGAAGGTTTTCGATTTTCCAAAAACACTTGGGGAAGGTTTCTATGGTGTTGAACAGAGTTCAATATATCAGGTTCATTCATTTATCGAACGTCCTGCTAGAATCTGTATTGATTAACAACAGATTCAGTGCTTTGATTCCAGAAGGTGCATATTTCTTAACTATGGGATTTTCGATCATGTTTTTTTTTAAATTCCCCAGTTTTAGTGCCCTTTGAGCTATAGGGATGCCAGGTCAGTATTTTATGCCCAATGGCAATACCAAACATTCCTGCAAGTTTGAGACCTATACCTTTTGAATTACCAAAAATAATTGAATTTGCGTGGACTACCGTGATTCTTAGTTTTTGGGTCATAAAACCGGCACGGGTTAGAATTTTGGAACCAAACGTGCGCAGACCCAGTCGTCTTGCTAATTAATCCTGAAAACTTGAGGCAAATCGATAAAGAATTGACCTAGAACGAATCGTTTACGCAAAGTTCGAAAAAGGGGTTGGACATTTTTGGCCCTTACTATATAACAGGTAATCCAAAGGGGTTGGGCGGTTTGAGCTGGGTCGTGGGGGCATGAGAATTGAGCCCGAATCGTGGAGTAAGAGAATTAAAATCGCTAAAAGGTGGGCCTTCGGCTAAAACCGCTGAGAAGCGCTATTTAGGCTCAAACAGAGGTAACAATTGCTATCCGACTGGTATTTTTAGCGATTTTTTGCTTATAATTCCAAAAAATCGAAAAATTGGCGTAAAAGTTGCTTCCCGTCCACCTTCCCTTAGCTGCCGCTGCCTAAGATTTCAAAATTCTGCTCCCTTCTTCAGCTGAAATGCTACCCCATGTCTGGCCAAGGAGATACAGAAATCACAATCGATACCGAGATACTATGAGAATCGGTGACCGTTTCCTCCATCCGTTCTCCGTTCATACTCATAATAAACAGAGTTTTAATAAAAGAGAGGAAAACGGAGGAAATGGGAACGGAGCAAACGGCAACATACCACTACGAGGGCTACCAAAAAGACTAGTTTGTAGCTAAAATAAAATAGTGTTTTCGGTTTGTGTTGTGTCAACCAGTGTACCCATTTTTCGCAGTACGCAATTTCCTATATTCAAATCCAGTTTCAACAAAGATAACTCTGACACACTGCAAATAATAAAATCACCTGACAAATTTGAGCGAATCTCTGCGAATGTGCACCAGACAGTTGAGTGTACGAGTTGGTTCGGTGGTAGGCGTCTGAGCGTAAGGAAACTATAATAACGCCCATTATCTATGTCCACAATTTGCAAAATAAGTGTTGCTGCGCTTGCGCATGATGAAGTGAGATAAATTTGCAATTACGTTCGGCTAATGTTAATCTGTAGCCTTTATTGCAGCATTCCGATTTCTAACGCGGTTCGAAACTTTGTCATGCGTAAGAAGGATTTATGTATCTCACCTGCACAGGTTTAGAACTCAACAAGTTCAGATCGTTATTTTCGCCAAACAGAAATGCTTCAGGAGGAGCCACATCGAACCGTTCTCCTCCCATCAAAAAATGTGAACCGAAAAACGAGCCTAAAATCATTCGCTCACCAATTTATACCGAATGTTCAAACTGTACAAAGAAGTAACCACAGCAAATCAATTTTTTACCTGACTTGGGAGGATATTTGTAAGCTTGATTGTTGTCATTGGCTTCCTCATCACTTCGATTCTGCTGCCGACTGGGCAAAATATTGCCCATTTTAGCACCAACCACTCGACAAAATCAACGATCGAGAGAAATTCGATCAAATAAATAAATAACTAAATATTTAGGTATTAGCTCCGTTCCTCCAGAATATGATCGTTGTTTGTTCAAAAACAATTCGATTCGAAGCATGAACAAATCAATTGACTGGATGATGACACGAGATAAAACCACTAATTTCAAAACGGGGCCGCCACTTCCTCAGTGATGTGTGTCCTTTCCTCCCTTCTTTCTTCCTGCCGACACTGCCAACGTCCTCATCTGCCCCTCGCCGACAGACAAACAAACGACCACCACGACGACGCTGCGCTGCTGCGAGCAACCCTTGTTCTTTTTATTGCGTCAATCAAAAGCGTCGTGCAGTACACGCATTAGCGCATCGTGCATGTTCCTCAACGCGCCTTGTGATCGTATTCTAGCTACATATGACAGAACTTAATGAATTGAAGATACTTGAGAACGAAAAAGCTAAAGTACACAACTCGCTGAGGAAGTTTGCCAACTACAGTCATGTCTCGTTAATACGGACCTCGTTAATCCGGATATTCGCCTTCCGGACAAGAGTTGGCCAGGTCCCAATTTTCCTCCATATTATGTGACTCGTTAATGCGGACACGTTTTTCCAGGTCCCAACTTCGATTTTTGCACGTTAAATG
>JASANB010002045.1:0-50119 GCA_030248155.1 Sabatieria punctata | reverse complement strand
ACCACGCCCAACTGTGCACGCCCAAACGCGCACGCCCAAATGAACCCAACCCGCAGTAAATGACCGACAAAGTGCACTTCTGAGAAAAAAGTAGTAATATCAATCAAAATTGTTGCTTAATAGATGGGCCAGGATGAGGGGGTTTATCCCCTCCACTCGCCTACCAATGCCCCACGGGGTCTGCCCCCGCCCGACTTAGGCCAGACCCACCGGATGGGACCCCCCTCCGAGACGATGTTCCTGATCCTGACCCCCTCCGATTTTTCTGTGGCAAGTAATTTTTTGAGCAAATTTTTGCGATTTTTTACAATCAGGGTTTTTTTTACAATTCCCTGACTTTTCCATGATCAAAGTCAAAATTCCCTGACCAACCAGACATACATGGGCCGGGGGGTAAGGGGGGAGACGCCCAGTTCGCCGCGCCCGGTTTGCCGCGGCCGGTTTGCCGCGAACCGGTTCGCCGCAGGGTTATTCCGCCGCGGACCGGTTCGCCGCAGGAAATAATTATTTAATTCGGTTTAGCAACCGTACATGTACTGTGGCAGCTTATAAATAAAAAGTTATTTTTAACGATTAGTCTTGTCAGTAACCGGTAAGACTACCCGGAAGCGCGGGACGGTCAACAGGCAACAGAGCCTAAGACGCCCCACGCTACCATCTGTGCAGCGAGTAACAGACAAGCCTGGCGCTGCAAGGTGGAGCGACGTCGGGAGCAGGACGTGCGCCCCAGGGGCTGTAGTCATGGGCTATGAGGCGCGTCCAACTCCTCATTGGCAGATAAGACCACAGCCTCGGACGACCACAGGTCGGTGAGAGGAGTGAGTCAGCGTGTTTAGAAGTTCAGCTGGCACACGCGCCACATGCCACCTACTTGCCATCGACTCCTCTTTGCCAGATATGGGCTAGCATTTCGGCTGGGGGGGGGGGTAGAATTTTCAATTCCTGAGGGGGGGCTGAGGGGGGTAGGAGCGCCTGAGGGGATGGTAAGCCAAAAAGTCCGATTTTTGGCTAAAATCAAGGTTTTTTGGCTTATTTTTCATCAAAATACGTTAAAATAAGCTATTCTGAGCTCATTTACACCTAATCCAGGCATATATTTATCATAATTTTCTATACAAAAATCTTCCAAAAAATTCCTGAGGGGGGGTAGCGGCCGGCTGAGGGGGGGTAGGTCAGAGCCTGAGGGGGGCCAACCCCCCCTCAGCCCCCCCCCATGCCCATGTCTGCTCTTTGCCACAAACACTAGCCGCGCCGAGGGGGTGAACGTGTGCAGTCGCCTCGCTACTTGTACACACGCACACAGCAGTCGGTGGCCTAACCACTCGACCAACTGTGCTGGCGCAACAAAAATTTACCGTTAATGTCTCTCTAATAGTCTAGTCCAAATATTCATTTTCTTTAATTTTCATAGAATTGGGGACGTTAATAAGCTTTGTACGTAATTTATACTATCAGACGTGGGAAAAGGGGGTAAGGAAGGGATGGTCCCGCTCATACTCTTACCTACCCCTCAGGCCGCCTGCCCGCCACTACCCCTTTCGGAATTTTTGGAAGAATTTTATACAGACAATTACGATGAAAATGTGCTTAGATATTGGTGTAAATGGGCTTAAAATAGCCTACATTATAACGAAAAATATTTCAAAAATGTTGATTTTAGTATAAAAACTGGGACTTTTTTGTTTATCAACCCTCAGCCCCATCATGATTTGAAAATTTACTAGTGTGCATTGTCATGTCTGATAGTAACAATGAGACTTAAACCAAACGATGACCACCGCACCAGTTCGATGCGTTGACACGGTTAACACGATCCGCTAACACGATATATTTACATGACCTGCTAACACGTTTTAGCCGATCGTGTTAATCGTGTCGGCAATGAGACCGTCTCCAGCGTGTTAGCACATCGCTAGCACTGTTATCACGACATACGTACACGATTTGCTAACACGTGTAAGCGGATCGTGTTAACCGTGTCGACAGAGTCGTTTTTCCTGTGACAGTACATGTACGCTTGCTAAACCGAATTTGAAAAATATTCTCTGCGGCGAACCGGTCCGCGGCGGAAGAACCCTGCGGCGAATCGGCCCGCGGCAAACCGGCCGCGGCGAACTGGGCGCGGCGAACCGGTCGCGGCGAACTGACCCCAACCCGGGTAAGGGGGGTATACCCCTCCCCCTTGGCCGGCCATACCCCCCCTCAGCCGGAGGGAGGAAATTTTCGCCTATTTAAGGCAAAATAGGCGTTTTTTGGCCTTTTTTTCGCCCCCCCCACCGAGGTCTCCAGACCCCTCTACCCCCCTCCGGATTTTTCCGGCCCATGTATGCAACCAGGGTGAAGAAACGGCAACCAATATGAGAATACTTTGAAAAATTGGCTTTGTAAAACGCATTTAAACGGGTAAATTTCCGGTTTAAGTAGTAGTATATAAACTAAAGTCAGAAGACCGATTTTCATAATGGTGTTGTGTAAAGTTCTGACAGGACCATTTGGCGGCGAGATGTTTCGGCTGGTTGGGTGGAAATTCCTCCGAAAAAAGTTCCTCCAGTGGACATTCCTCCGGTTGAAATTCCTCCGTTTTTGATTCCTCCGAAAATAATTCCTCCGTTTCAGATTCCTCTTGGCGGAAGTTCCTCCGTTTTAAATTCCTCCTGGTGGAAATTCCCCCGTTTTAAATTCCCCCTTTTGAAATTCCCCCGTTAAAAATTCCTCCTTTTTAAATTCCTCCTGATAGAAATTCTCCCCTTTTAAATTCCCCCTTTCAATTTAAGTTCCCCTCCAAGGTTCCAATGCCGTGTTTATACAGTGTGTCATTGCCAGTTTACGTATACACAGTCTTCATGTTTTGCAGTACCGTAAGAGTGTAGAATAACGGACTACAAGAATGTAGTCTTGATTCAGCGTTAGTGACAGTAGCGGATTGGGTCTACGCAATTTTTTAATCACTACCTGATAAATATTGGCATACCGGTATTTTTTGAATACCTACCAATGCCGAACCGATTCCTGAAAACCAAATACCCGACCAACAGTAGCAGCAGTCTTCCGTCCCTAGTCCGGCTACCGGAAGCGAGTTTAAAATTGCCGCCGAACAATTAAGAGCGTGCACCGCGCACACAGCATTTACGCCGGCCGGTGTTCATGGGATGGTTGAGTACCTACTGAAGACTTGTGTATATAATCCGGCGTGTTCCGGTTTCCTCCTTTCCGGTTTCCTCTTTTCCGGTTTCCTCCTTTCCGTTTTCCTCCTTTCCGGTTTCCTCCCCTCATATTCCGGTTTCCTCCCTTTTAAAGTTTTAGCATAATTTAGTCATTTTTGATTCATAGTATTGCAAAAAAGCAAGCATAGCATCATCTCAGACTTATTTTTGGGCAGTATACATACTTCATTACGTATTTTTACATGGTACGTTCACAAAGTGCAAGGTACAAAAAGGTACATTAGTACGGTCAGGCAGTTAACGCCATGGTATCAGCAATGTGGGATGAGGCCGGGCCGGCCTCGATTTTTCAGAGGACAGGGCAGGTGAGACCACCATGTTGCATTTTTATATTTGATCATTTCAGCCATGACTTCGAAAAGCATTTCTAAAAGTGGGATCAATTTCTATGCCAGCCGGCCCAAGCCAGAGAGCCTTGTGGTCCGGGCTAAATTATATTATTTTAGCCGGATGGGTCAGGCTGAATTTTGTACATCTGCGTGTAACTTAGAGAGAGGGGAATATGGCAGATTGGTACAGACAAAATGGTAGTATGACTCCTAACCGGTTGTCTCTTGATCAAAGGAGATCAGAAGTGGAAGTGATAATCAAAATAACGTAACCATGAGCTCTGAGCCCGAATTCATTCCGCTCAGTCAGGTCAAGGCAAGACCTGCTGCAGTCATACATTGGGACAAGTCATATTTACCCAAGTACACCTGGTTCGAATTCATACATGTGCATGGTCCAATTTTTTAACGAATTTTTAACTTTCATTCCCGACATTTAGTTTTAAAATGACGCAAAACTTGCTTGTTGTTATAATATCGATTACAGCTCACCATATTATGCTAATATTTTAAAAGGGAGGAAACCGGAATATGAGGGGAGGAAACCGGAAAGGAGGAAAACGGAAAGGAGGAAACCGGAAAAGAGGAAACCGGAAAGGAGGAAACCGGAACAAACCATATAATCCACCCGTTAATCTGTACAGTCATTGTTTTGTTAGTGTATTTACAATAAACTCCTTCATTTTGGTGCCGAGACCCGGGACGTACCACTACTCCATCGTTCCCCAGCCCACCGTCTACCAAGCCCACCGCGCCTACCAAGTCCAACAACCACCGAGTCCAGTTCCATGTCACTCCTATGCATGCTCCTCCGGTTTCAAGACGAACAAATTCAGCTTCTACAACAGCACCAGATCATCAACGACCGTCTTTTCCGTGAGCTCATCCAATCCCTTTCTCAACCTCGCGAGTCCCCAGTGACAAAGTCAACAACCCACAACCTCCATTCACATTTGGCAGGAGAGAAGACAACCGTTCCGGCAGACATCGAGCCAGCTGACACAACATCGAGTAATGGTAACAGAGGAAAGGCAACAAGGAGAAGAAGGAAAATGATGGGAAAGCAAAGAAAGATCAAGAGAAGAAGGAAGAGAAGAAGAAGGCAACGGAAGAGAAGAAAGAGAAGAGGGGAGAGAAGAGTGTTTTCGCGTTTGCGTTCGTTCGCCAAGAGATGGAAGCGCGCGTCACCAATGACAAGGCGCCAGATCAGGACCAAGGCACAGCAAGGAGGGAATGTCGCCCGCGCAAGACGGAGTCACCATGGCGTCAACGTAGAGCAGATGTTTGGAGGTGCGGATCAGCCGACGCCAAGCGGTCATCACTCAGAGTCACAGCGATTGTCAGGCACAGCGGCGGCCCAGTGGACACTCGCCTGATGGGGGAGTGATGAAACGAATTTGTATATAACATCCACTGATCTAACCCTTCTGTCATTGTTTCTTTTGTTAGTAAACAGCTCTCTCACTTCACTACTTATTGTAGGTTCCGTATTGCGTTCCTCCATTGGTCCAAACGCGCCCTCTCCACCGGTTTGTGGACGCGTAGGTCCAGATGACTCAATTGGCAGCGGGATTCAGTTCCTTTACAGTGTAACGGTAACCCCGGCAGGTCAGGAGAGGTTTTCCTCTTTCTGAGCCTGCCACATCATAGTCGAATTCAAAAACCCGCTCCACCATGCTAACAGGCGTGTATGAGATCCGGATACGTCAAGGACCAGGTAGCCTAGCCACAGTATTACCGGTCCGGCAACCAGCAACCTTTACGTTGATTGGTGCGGAGCGGCTAAAAACCTCATTAACAAAGTTAGCCGGTTCCTGTTGTCCGCCCCAGGCGATAAGTGAACCAATTATCTTGACTGACCTGACAGGCAATAAACACGCTATAGAGAGTAACATTCAACTAACATGTCAATCAAAGACCAAAGACGGTACAGATCAAATGCAATGCTAAGCAAAATGATACAGAAAAGGCCTCAGAATCAGGATAATGTTCAGAGGAATTTCCACCAGGACGATAATTAAACGGAGGAATTTCTATCAGGAGGAATTAAAAACGGGGGAATTTAAAACGGAGGAATTTTAAGCGGAGCAATTTAAAACGGAGGAATTTTGGAAGGGGGAATTTTAAACGGAGGAATTTTCACCAGGAGGAATTCAAAACGGAGGAATTTCCACGAGGAGGAATTTCCACACGGAGGAATATCAACCGGAAGAGTTCTGGCCGGAGGAATTTCCACCGGAGGAGTGTCTATCGGAGGAATTTCCACAATGCCTTTCGGCTACTATCAAAATTTTCCCTGACCAGACACCAAATTCCCTGACTTTTCCCTGATTTTTTAAATTCCCTGACTTTCCAGGTCCCGCACGAACCATGACAATTTCAGGCACAAAAATTTCCAAAATCGCCCCTAAAACAGCACTTTTTAGCTGTATTTCAGGCCAAAGTATTTCAGGCTTTTTAGCGATGTTTTGGCGATTTTTAGCCAAAAAACTGCGATTTTTTTTCGATTTTGAGCGTTTTTAGTGCCCAATCCCCTCCCAAAATTTTGGCTCAGACCCCCAGGCCGGCGCCAGACCCGCCAACCCCTCTTCGGCTAATGACCTGTTACATGTATGATTAAAACTAACTGTGACCTAAAAACTCGAAAAAATTTGTTGACCTGAAAAGATCGTAGCCATCCCCTTGTGCGCAGGCAATTTATAGTGACTTTTTGAGTTAGAACTTAGTGTTACTCTGGAAAGTTGTTAAGCACGGTAACAAGTGAACTAGTACATTTTGAGCTAATTTTCAAAGGTAACGTATGTACAGGGTCCGCCAAAAAACAACCCAGCAGATTTTTCGCTGTAGCAACCGCAAATCTCAACCGATTTGAATGAATCCTTTTTTAAATATAAATAAATTCTTCAAAGAGCGGTGAAACTTTCATAAAGATACTCTGCTTAGTTCCTGAGATATTTGCCCTCAAAGTCAAAACAGAGATTTTGGCAATAAACAAAAGGGATTTTGGGTTAGGTGTAGCTGGGGGGAGAAAAATCAGAGAAGGTCAGAAATGGACTATATATTAATTAATTAACTTTCTTATGACTATACGACTCCGAAGCGTGCCCTATACTGATGCGCACCCCTAGGGGCATTTTTATATTTGGAAAATAGGCCCTCCGGAGCGTGCCCCCTACTGATGCGTCTCTAGGGGTATTTTTATATTTGGAAAACAGGCCCTTCGGAGCGTGCCTATACTGATGGGTCCCCCTAGGGGTATTTTTATGTTTTTAAAACAGGCCCTCCGGAGCGTGCCTATACTGATGCGTCCCCAAGGGGTATTTTTATGTTTTTAAAACAGGCCCTCTGGAGCGTGCCCATACTGATGCGCACCCTAGGGGTATTTTTATATTTTTAAAACAGGCCCTCCGGAGCGTGCCTATACTGATGCGTCCCCTAGGGGTACTTTTATATTTGGCAAAACAGGCCCCCCAGGGCGTTCCCTATGCTGATGTAGTGATCATTAGACTCGCCAGGCGAAGGGCTTTCAAATGATATATGACACGACCATTTTGGACGGTTTTGAAATTTTGGAATTATGCCAAAAAAATAATCGATAATCGATATTGATCGATTGATAGAATTCGTTAATTTATAAGTAATTATGATCATTAAACACAATAATTTCTGTTTGGGATCGGTTCCTGGTTCCCCCCCCCCAGCTACACCTGATCCGGGATTTTTATTATTCCGTTGCACTTGATAACAAAACGGATTCGTACTACAGCTGATGGCTATTGGAGGCTTTATTGGAGAAACATACGCTCGGTTTACTTCACCAGTAAAGTCTCCTTAGCCCTCCGCAGTAGGAATCTTTTTATTCTGAAGTGCAATGGAATCGCTCTTGTTTTTTGCCAAAATCTGTTTCCATTTTGAGGGCAAATATCTCAAGAACTGAGCCGAGTATCTTAACAAAAAGTTCACCAATGTTTCAAGAATTTATCAATCTTTTATTGAAAAAGGATTCATTCAAATCGGTTGACGGTTGCAAAAGTAAAAAAAAGCTGCTGAGTTGTTTTTATCACTATTGTTCATTGCCAAAATCTCTGTTTTGATTTTGAGGGCAAATATCTCAGGAACTAAGCAGATTATCTTAATGAAGGTTTCACCGATCTTTGAAGAATTTGTTTATCTTTTATTCAAAAGAAGGTTCATTGAAATCGGAAGATTTGCGGTTGCTACAATAAAAAAATCTGTGTGGTTGTTTTTTGTCGGACCCTGTATTTCTTCAGATGATCTGTAACCGTTTGAAACGGTATCTTTAGGGATGCAAATGGTATCCGGTATTATTTGGTATTATTCGGTATTATTTGGTATTTTCTAGGTATTTGGTATTATTTGGTATTTGGTATTTTTTTATACCAAATAATACCAAATAGTTTAAATAACTAAACAGTTAGCTTTTAAGCGATAAATTCTGCATATTTTGCGACTGTATACCATGTCAGAGCTCTTCTGTTCAGAGTTTTCTCTTTATTTCTAATTTACTAAAAGTTTAACAACGCAGATACGCAGAACAACATGTCTCTCTACCGTTTCTGAGCAAAAAACAATAAAGAATTCTGACCAGTTTAGCTTATAACAAACAACCATTCATGGAAAATTCTCAAAAAGTGGGAGGGGGCCCCATGAAACGACGCAAGGCGATTTTGGGGGAAGGGGGGTCTGAAAAATCGGGATTTTGGTCAGCGTCGTTTATGGACCGCCCCTTTATCGAGACCGAGCCTAGACCGCAAACGTCACAACGTGCGTGCCCATTTCCCGAGTAAGTGAAAAACCATCAAATTCTTCTCGTTTTCTTTCTCGGCATGACTAGATTTCTTTTAGATGCAACAAAAACTCTTCCACTGAGGCAAAACTTATATATTTTTGCTGAAAAAAACAAAAGGTATGACTTTGCGCTCATTCCAAACAGCTAGCGACCTGTTTATCAACTATTTGGAATTATTTGGTATTATTTGGTATAGAAAATACCATCTAGTATTTGGTATTTGGTATTTGGTATTTTTTATACCATTTGCATCCCTAGGTATCTTTAATTCCCTTTAATCTTCAATCCGACGCGGTACGGCGAGGCCACTCGGCGGCCGCCTTGTTTTAATTAGGGGCCCTGTTCTGTTGTAATGTGTAAGAGAGTGCCCCTTTCTTTCTTTCTTTCTACCCACACCAAAAAATTAACCAAAAAAGAGCGCACAGCACCAGCGATGTTGCAAAAGTCAAAGACATTTCAAATATAGAACACTCACGGTTGCAATTTATCCAGTAATGTGGACCACCTAAGTTTAGTATGCAATAAGGAAGAAACAACACGCGCGGGGTCAGTGCCCAACAAAAATGCAACAAAAATGCAACTGAAATTGCCCCCGAGTATTTTGCGACTAAAACTACGGTGCGTTGCAAATGTAGTGATAATGTGTTATCAGTCTAAATTATCGCTGAACGTTCGAAACATTTGGTTTGGTTGAAAGTTTTTTATTATGTGTCATTTTGGATAGCGAGGTGCAGGCAGACTAACTTTCAACAACAGAATCAAGAATATGTACCGTACACATCAACTGAGTCAAACCGGCTAAGTTATCAAAAGAGAAACCTATGTTGTTCGGTTGTGTACTGCATTTGGTTTTTATGCCCCAATACCCAATACTAATTAGGACCTATAAAAATCGATAAAAATACTTGTTGAACTGAAAAACTGACCTGAAAAAATCGAAAATATTGACCGATGATTAGGTATAGAAAGCCGTTATTGCGCTAATAAACTAAAAATTACGAATGTCTTATACTGTCCGCTTTTCTAAGTAGGGTCTAACATCTAATAGATCTAACAAGGGTGTTCCCCCACCCGACGGACGACCCCCGGATCAGAATCTTCGAGACATCTTTAAGTGCCCCCAACTTTACCAATGGTAGCTCGCTTGATGGCTGACCGCACTAGTAAGAAACGGCAGCAAAAGGAGCCCACACCACTCCTGCGTACTGTACGGAAGCGCAAGTATGACCTGTACAAAGTCGTCGAGATCAAGGAAAGCCAGCGACCGAAAAAGTCAAGCAGCGCGGACCGTACGACACAGCACGACACAAGTCATCTAAGGAAAGTGACTCTGTGTTCTTCAAATGGGGCAGAGCCTAACAATAGCAGTCACCGTGCTTTAAAACTAGCCGGCGACCGCTTTTTTTCTGTGTTGGGCACTGACGACGCGCCGAAACAACAACAGAAGAATTAAATTCTTCGGGCAAGGCCCCCTGTATTGCTAAAATGGAAACTTTTGGAAACTCGGCGGTTGCGGGTTTCCAAAGTACGGAACAATGTATATTTTGGGTTCAGGTGTTGGAAATACACTAGTACAACACCGCTAAGTACCTCAGAATGCTGTTCACTGCTTCTAGTAGCTCTACGCATTATTTAAACTTCGAATAAACGTTTACTTTAGTGATTCTGAACCTTCCTTTCTGTTATGTTCTACAGTCAGGCACTTAACGCCGTTTATGGTACCGGTACTATATATGGTACCGGTACCTAGGGTAGTGGTACTTATGGTACCGATACCATATAAGGTGCCGGTACTATATATGGTACCGGTACCTAGGGTAGTGGTACCATATATGGTACCCCCACCTTCAGGCCCTGTGGTGGTACCATACCCCCACGTTCGAGGCCTGTGGTGGTACCATATATGGTACCCCTACCTTCGCATTGGTACCGGTACCGGTACCATATATGGTACCACTCTGTTCAGATTTCGTACCATATATGGTAGTGGTACCATGTGAAACGAATGTAGAGGTCTTTACTAGTAATCTTGCACACAACACACGCACACACTCTCGGACGCACACACACAACCACTCGATAGCACGATACTACAAACACTCACTCAAACTATCAAACTCTTCATCACTCCCCTTTCAACGAGTGTCGACTGGCCGCCGCTGTGCCTGACAATCGGAGAGACGAACTATGGGAGCTGCACCGCCTCTGTTGACTCGGCATCTTCAGTAGCAAGCTGCCCTGCACTGACACCACATTGATCCGATCTCTTGTGCGCCACGCTGCGGCCTTTCTGCGCCTTTACCTTGATCTGACGACTTGTCAACGGTGAAACAGACTTGCCACTCCTGGACAGCGAACTCAAGCGAATTGCCATTCTTCTCATCCTCTGTCCTCTTCTTCTCATTACCTTTCTTCTTCCTCTCACTTTCATCTTTCTCCTTTTTCTCTTAACCCTCTGCATCCTCTTTCTCCTCTTCATCTTCCACCTTCTTCTCAACACCTTGCTCCTCATCATGCCTTTTCTTCTCATCCTCTTACTTCCCATCACTCTCTTCACGCCCTTTCTTCTCATCATCATCTTTCTCCTTCTTTCCCAAAACATCTTTCTTCTTCCTTTCTCATCTTCTTCTTTATGGTACCGGCGCCATATATGGTACCGGCATCTTATATAGTACCGGCACCATATATGGTACCGGCACCCATGGTCATGGGTAGGGGTATGGTATATGGTGCCGGTACCATTATATGGTGACGGTGCCACATATGGTGCCGGTACCATATATGGTACCACCACAGGCCCCGAAGGTGGGGGTACCATATATGGTACCACTACCCTAGGTACCGGTACCATATATGCTACGGTTACCTTATATGGTGTCGGTACCATAAACGGCGTTAAGTGCCTGACTGCATCACTTTGCGTGTCAAAAATGGTGGTTGCCTGACTTTAGCTGAAATTAACAAAATTTGCTTGTTATTTTTCCTTTTTAGCATCGATAAAACTACAGTTTGTTGTTAGATCTTTAAAATTAAAACTAAATCTTTGGCCAACTTCACAGCTTTGTCGTTGTTTTCTTTGTTTTTGACGTGATTGTTAGTATGTTGGCATTACTTGCATGAAAAATCGATAATTGATATCGATTTTTATAGTGATCGTAGCGAATTGTAAGTGTGACAGTTGAAATCAGCGTGCCAGGAAACCCTGCTGGGATGTCTCTCGCAATGACAACCCGCCGATCCACCACTTTTCATGTCAGATTGGTGGTTGTTTGACTTGAGCTAAATTAATAAAAAAATCACTTGATAATCGTGTTATTAGCCGTTTTCAGCATCCTCAAACACTTCAGTGAACGCAATCATGGCCCGGCCGTAGTTTAAAATCACCACCGCATTTATTATTCTCGCAACAATACAGGTTCCCCGTCCCAAATTCTTCTTCCTATCCCTATGGGCCTATGGGGAGATCACTCGAATTGCAAATGCACACAGACGACCGAATGTGGTATCAAACGACTGCTGACGATCTTCTGATTATTATTTTACACATCAACATCTAATTACTGCATGCTATATTCAGTTTTACCTCAGATACCTACCTGTTTTTGGTCTCGGAAGAAATCCTGTAAAACGTGCGCACCCAAATTGTAAATCTTTAACAAATATGACCAAATGTGGTATCAAACAACTGCTTATGACTTCTACATTATTGTTTTGCACACCAGCACATCTACAACCAATTACTGCATGCTATCTCAGATTACGAGCTCTAGTCATAGCGCCTACTTCATCGATCATCGGCCAATTTCCCCCGGAACCCCCACTTAGAAAACTTGCTACAAAATTCATATGTATGGACGTACATTCGTTCCTAAGGCCGGATCGGTAGAAGACCATTACCCTAGCTACAGAATAAGCACAGTTAGAAAGATTGGGATCAAAACCCCAGGACGGTGGCCCTTTTTAAAGGACGAAAAAATGCGCCACGACCTCCACTTACTAAATCAATGGTAGCATTCGAGTCCGCCGACAGATATGTCTGCCCAAGAGCATATGGGTAGGATATGACAATTTGCTATCGATTAAGCATAAACATAACAATATTCGTCCAAACCCAAGGACGGTGGCCCTTTTTAAACGAAAATCATCACCACGAAAAAATAGAAAAAAGAAGTTTTCTCAGTCATCTTTTGAAAGATAGCTATCAATTTTACTATGTGAGTAGGTCTACTTTAGATGCATATTTCGGCGCATTTACCTTTACAGAGCCTTGAACAACAAATCAAAAAATAAAAAGAATGAAAATTCGCGATTTCGACATCCCTTTCCAAAACAATCGTAGCATTCGAATGCACCGACAGATATGTCTGCCCAAAAGCATATGGCTAGATATGACGATTTGCTATCGATTAAGCATAAACATTAGAAGATTCGTCCAAGCCCAAGGACGGTGGCCCTCTTTAACCAAAAAAATTGCCAAAAATAATCTACACTTGAAGCACTAATCGGAGCAAGTAGTGATCTCCCTACCCTATAAAGGATAACGGAAAATACTAACTGGATGCTGCACAAGCCTTTGTGCCGAAATTGCTGTACAGCTGTCGCCCAGCGCGCGAGGTCAGTGCCCAATACAGAAAAAAGCGTTAGCGTATTTTTTTAAAGGACCGCAACTGCATTTTACGCTTGACGCTTCACGTAGAAGGTGTTTGTTTATTTTCGTTTTTAAACAAAAAGTAAGTGTAAAAAAGAAATAAGGTGTGTGTTTGGAAACTAGTTTAGTTAGATCTAACTCTACTGTTGTTGCTTGTGGTGCTGTCTGCCACTCAAACTAAGTATCTCTCAAAAAATCAAATGACGACGAATCTGCAACCAAATTCGCAGGCGTGCGAAACAAAATGGTGTATAAATGTATGTGCGAATCAAGTGAGTTTCGGACGGCCAAAAATTTTCACGATTTTACGTCGATTCGCTTATGAGTCATCGCGAATTACAGGCGATACAGCTGTTCCTGCGAATTTAATGGTCGGCGCGAAGGAGGTATCCGAGCCGATCCTATTTGCGTACGGCCTACGATCAGACTCGAGGTCCATTTCACTACCCCCGTGATTAGTCATCTCGGACGTTGCCCTTCTTTCACTGCCAGCCACTCCTAGCCATGCTGCTGGGCGCCGGTCACCAGGAGGGCGGCCGGTGTGTCAATGCCATGATGCTGACAGCTCCCGACGGCCACCGGTGCCCCATATGATATGCCAGAGGGCTCCCAGCATAGTCGGTTTCTCAGACAGCTTCTGACAGCGCAGATCTTCTTCCCAACGCGGCATGCTTCTTTGTGGAGTGGCTTCGGTGCAACGGCAGATCCAGTCGGTTCCCATTTTACCTTCTAGCTGTCACCAGCTTTCGGTGGCCTGGGTGGAGCGTTGTGCCGACGACCAACTCTTTGTGGCAAAAAACTTGCCGCGCCGAGAGGATGAGCGCACGACGTCGCGCACAGTGGCTATGCGGCCTAAACCACTACACCAACTGTGCCTGCTGCGAAGGAGGTATACCCGGTATCGGTATTTCTAACAATACCCTACCCAGGAATCGGTAGGTATTTATTCCGTAGGTATCCAAAAAACCCATTTTTCTGTATCGGTACAGTAAGTAAAAAGTAAGTAAGTAATTTATTCAAAATAAACGGAACACAAATGCCCAAGACTGAGACCAAACAGATAGGGATGGGGATGGGCCGCTAAACGGCCACTAACACCCTACCCCGATAAAATCTACTAAAATCGGTATTACAGAGAGCGTTGCGGAAGGCGCGTGCAGAGCGCAAATTAACGGTTTCATTTGGTTAAGGAGTTCCAAATATTTATTACTCGAACGGCAAAGGAATATTTTCTTATATCAAGCCTGGACTTCGGTAAACACAATTTATACTGGTGGCCACGTGTGTTGAGATTATTAAATTTGAAAAACAAATCAACAGGGAGGTCAATTTGTCCGTGAATTAATTTGTACACCATTACAAGGTCAGCAACAATTCTTCTTTTTTCTAAAGACTCCAAATTTAGCAATCTTAGCCTTTCGGAATATTCAAAATTCACAAGACCTGGAATTCGGCGAGTAAATAATCTCTGTACTCTTTCAATCAGATCAATGTCCTTAAGTAAATATGGATTCCAGACCTCTGAGGCATATTCTAGCTTAGGACGAACAAAAGTTTTGTACAGTTTGATAAGGAAATCCTTGGTCTTAGTTTCAAAACATTTAAAAATCAGGTTAACCAACCTAAACCCGTTTGCTGCAATTTGATTACAATGGCGCGAAAATTTAAGATCATTAGAGATTAGCACACCAAGATCAGTTATTGTATCAACTGATTGAAGCTGACGACCAAGACATATGAAATTTGTATGAGCATTACCGTAACCAAAATGCAGGACAGCGCATTTTTGTATTGCGACAGATAGCTGCATTCTCTCTGCCCAATGCATCACCCTCTCAAGATCTCGCTGTAAGACAACATTTACTGCGTTTCGAGGAAGGGCAAAGTAGAGTTTGGTGTCATCAGCGTAAAGAGCAAATTTTGACTCAGTAAGCACCGAACTGAGGTCATTTATGTAAATAAGGAACAACAGGGGGCCTAAATTTGCTACCTTGAGGAACACCAGAGGTTACAGGAATTGAGGAAGAAACTGCGTTATCTACCGATACATACTGTAAGCGATTTGACAAGTAAGCCTCAATCCACTTCAGTAATTTTCCTCTGATACCAATATTGTGCAGTTTAGACATAAGTTTTGGATGAGAGACTGTGTCAAATGCTTTAGCAATATCGAGATAAATAACGTCGATTGTTAAAAAATTATCTAAGTTTTGGGTCCATTCATTTAGACAATAGTAGTGAGAGAGCTTTCAGCTCCGCAAGTCTCAGCCTACCCGTCTGTCGCATTTGTCTGTCTGCTGAAGGGTCACTGCTCACGCCCTGTAACTGTTCCGGTTCAGTCGCCTATACCCACTATAACTGCCTAAACAGATGGGTCTGCTACTCTGGACGGTACCTACAGCGTGTATGAAAGTTCTTTTCCTTATTCTGTGCACTGTCTAGGGAAAAGTGTGGTATGTGCAAAGGAAAATACAAGAACACGCGTTTCGTTTACAAGCCCCTGCGCGAGTGGACCTTGCCTCACTTCAGATTATCGGTCTGTTGTCTGTGATGTGCTCTGCTTTTCCTGCTTTTCAGTGGAGCTTTTCAGCTATTGCTAACGTATGGCCTCTTGTTGTCGTTATTCGTCAGCTACTACTACATGGCCACTTTGATGGAAGAATGACTGACGTTGGTTCGAATGACGGAGCCAAGCATGTCGTTAGAGTCTGACGACGTAGCAAGAATTGGTAAAGTCTCTTTCGAATGCAGTGGTGCAGTCTATGTGAGTTGGTCTGTTTCTAGCTCTGACCGCCTGTTTAGTAGTGTGCATTTGTTGTGTGACTGCCGACCTTACCTATATTCTTGGGCAAGGACTCATAACCTACGTGGGCAAACAAAAGCATCTTGTATTTGTCAACCCGAATAACTGAACTTGTTGATTTTCAATGCTTAGTAATTCTGTTCCGTCTTTGTCTCAATGTGTCCGTCTTCAATTCGAATTCTTCAATTCAATTCGTTCCGTCTTTGGCATTCAGTAAAATAAAAACCCCTCTGCGCGCGAGCGTTTGTCAAAAAGAGAAGTGGATGCAGTGGCGTATCCAGGGGGGGTGTAGGGTGTGTACACCCCCCCCCTTTGCGGTGGAGGTGAGGTGAGGTAGGAAGAAAAAGTCTGTCAAAAATATAAGAAACTAATGAATTATGTACTAAAATTGTCTATTTTGTGCTCAGAATGCCTTCTAAATGCGTTTTTGAAGGCTAAATTTTCAAGACATCTTTGGAATAATTTTTAATCGAGGGTGCCGCGGCAGCGGCAACCGGTCGAGGTTGCCGCGCCAGCGGTCTCCCTATTATGCGCGTTTTCGGTTTTACTGTTGCATTTTTACGTCATATTGCGTAATCGTAATGGTTATACAAAGTACGGTATACGGTAATGGTATTGATTCAGGCAAGGCGGGAATTTGATTTGTTGTCATTTGGTTTAGTTGTCTGTGGGCGGTTTACACGAATATAGCAATGCTAGCCGGTATACTTTTTTACTAGAAATAATAAGAAACAATAATAATGATAATAATACTAATAATCGTTATATCATCACTGTCGTCTCTGTTAGTATAGTGTTGTTGGACCGGGAGTTTGTGTTGTATTGCGGTCGGACGGCTTTGGTTGTTGTGGTTTCTGTCGAAAATCGCTTGTAAATGGTGAGTCGGTAATCGGGTTGAGGAGACGGATAAGTATGATGGAGTCGGTTGCGCCTGTAAACGCAGTGTAGTGACTGATACAAGTATCAAGTTCAGAAAATACGTAATAAGTTGACGAAATTAGTAAAACAAGGACATATAAGCTACGTTAATATTACAATGATCGAGTAGTTTTTTATGCGAATGGCTAAATATAGTTCGCAATAGTTTGTACGTAGAAGGGAGATACAGTATTACACCGATGGGATAGTGCGTGCGGACATGGCTCTTGATGTTTGGGCTTTGAATGCTTCAGTAGCAAAGGCAATCCGAGTATCCATAAGCGTTTCTTCTGAACAGTTATTGCTAAAAAAGGTAAAACAAGTACAGTTAGAGTCCTACAAGTGGCGACCAATCAATCGTGACCAATTGATAGGTAATCTTTGACACAGATTTGTCTGACATTTTGTTTGAGTAGGGCAGTTCTAGAGATGAGACCATTTGTTTTACGGATGATGATGAGACACTGGCAGTAGGAGATTGTGGCGTTGTGTGTTGTTTGGACGGCTTTGGCTGTAGAAGATTTGGCGGTGGAGACGTAGGAGGATCGGATTTGTGCGATTGGAGTCTGATATGGTGGCATGGTGGCGTTGTATCTAAATGAAAGAAATGAAAATAAAATGAATGACATATGAAAAATCAACAACTGTAGATTGTCATCAACCTTATCACTACACAACTGGTGCTAACAATAGCGGCGGCTAGGTAGGCAGGGGCCGCTGGATAGTGAGCGTCCAATCAATGGATAGGTACCCGACTTTGAGTAGGCAAGCCGCCGCGGCTTAATGTTTAGCAAACGAGTGCATCGAACTTTTGTTTAGTCAAACTCTAGCACTGACCGGCGGATGGTTTCTCTAATCAAAAGTTGGGTGCACTGGTCTTTTTCTGAGCACTGACGGGTGGCCGGGTTGCGTAATCAAAAGTTGTCTGACTGAACTGCTTTCTTCTAAAGACTGAGCGGCGGCGGTTCGTCTAATCAAAGTGAGGGTGCTCTGTTTTCTTGTAAACACTGACCGGTGGGGCGGACCTTGCCGGGCGTTGGGGCAGTTTGGTTGGGCGGACCTTGCCTTTCCGGTAACAGGCAGATTGAGTGAATGAGGTGATATCACGGCCATGGCCAAATTGGCAGGCGCCTGCCCGAAAGCGGTGACCTATAACAAGTTACATTATCAGACACCATCTAGTAACAAATAACCGAGTTACAGCCATACATGGGCCGGAAAAATGGGTTGGGGGTAGTCAAAATCCGAAAATTTGGGGGTGGGCCTGCCGGTTTGGGGGGTCGCGGCGAGTTTGGTGGGTGGGGGCAGGAACAAAGTCGGCTTCAGGTGGGTGGGTGGGGTCGTTTGGGGGGTCGAGCCCAAGTTGGGGGTGGGCAAACCTCCCGGACCCCCCCCCCGCGGCCCATGTATGGTTACAGGTGGTAGCTTTTGAAAGTAGTCGTCGTATTGGCCGAACAGGTCGTCGTATTGGCGATATTTGAGATACATGGCGTTGAATTTGCGGAAAATGGTTTCGGCTTGGTTGAACATGCCTTGCACAAATCTGTCAGCTTTCTAGTCTAAGCCAACAAACTTGAACGGTTCAACCTCCTCTTCTCTCTTTCCAGCTGGACGATCTTGGCCAAAAGCACCTGTCGGTCTGCTGCGTGTGAGGGCTGTGTGATTTGTGGCTTTGCAAGAAGGTCTGGCAAAACATAGTGCTTTACACAGAGACAGTCGGGCCGGCTAGGTAGGCAGGGGCCGCTGGATAGTGAGCGTCCAATTGATGGATGGGCACCCAACTTTTGAGTATGCTACGCAGACGCCGCTCAATGTTTATAACAAACGAGTGCATCAAACTTTTGTTTAGGCCAACTGAAGCACTGACTGGCTGGCGGATGGTTTCTCTAATCAAAAGTTAAGTGCACTTCTCTTTTTCTAAGCACTGAGGGTGGCTGCTTTAGATTAGATTAGATTTATTCACTAAGTCCGAACAGAAAAATAAACGGCAGATCAAGGGGACGGCTGGGCCGTTCGACCGGCTAGTGCCCGACCCCTATTAAATTTCGTCAAGTCCAATATGCTTTGCCTAATGATGAAACATTGCCTGAACAGGTTTCTTGTAAAGACAGGTAAAGATGAGATGGGTAAAGACAGACAAAAGCGCCAGTGAATTCGATGATGGAGAAGACGGACGGCACGTCAAATTCCATACCATCTTACTAAAGGGCAGCGCACGCAGCAGCCAATACAAAAGTGTGAAAGCAGGGCGGCAGAGGCCTGCATTCATTGCAGGAAGCTTTGCCGCAAATGATTTACAACCGGTTTCGGTCACCTGGCTCACCCTTGCCCTCCTAGGCTGCTCAAGCAGCGGGACAACGAGTCTAAACTTGTCGCCATTCAATTAAGAACGTGCAGCGCGCCCACAAAAACAGAGAACACGCAGAATTTCAGCGATACATAAGACAAAAAATGAATCGAGAAAAAGTCAGAAAAAAGTTTAGTTAGTCTTTTGTTGCTCGTCGCTAGTATAGCGCTCGAAAGCATGCTGATTTTGTCTATAGTGATCACTTGGAGTTGGGGGTATGAAGCTCTATAGCATTCCGGAGGTTTGGACACTGGTAACATTCACAATGACTGAATGATCTGCTATCCCGGCCATGGTCAAATTGCCAGCCGGCTGCCGGAAAGCGGCGAAGTGTAACAAGTTACATAATCGCACAACATCTAGTAACAAGTAACTGAGTGAGTTACAAGTAGCACCCCGATTCTACATCTTTAACAAAGATGATCGAATCTGTTATCAGACAACTCCTTTTGACTTCCGTATTATTGTTTTGCACATCAAAACACCAGCACATCCACAACTAATGACTGCATCCTACCTCAGATTACATGTTCTCCTCATATCCCTTATTTTATCGATTATCGGCAGATTTCCCCCGCAACCGCACCTAGAAAAGTTGCTATAAAACTCATGCCCACAGACGCACATTACCGCGCGACTGGGAATATTTGTACAACTGCCCTAGCTACTGAATAACCACAGTTACAAACATTGGGGTCCAACCCCCAGTACTTTAACTCGCTATAAACGACAATTTTCACTATGGCAAAAATAGGAAAAAAACCAAGTTTTCTAGCTCATCTTAAAGATAGCTGCGAATTTTACTGTGCCGGTAGGTCTACATTAGTCCAGATCCCCTCACCTAACCAATCGTAGGATTCTAATCCGTGGACGCATCGCATATGCATGCGAAAGAACGAGTCGCTAGATATAACAAGTAGCTATCCATCAAGCATAAATATAACAAACTTCGTCCAAACCCCAGCACTTTAGCCCGCCAAAACCAAAAATTAGCAAAGAAAGATCTACACTAAAAACACTAATCTGCGCATTTGGTAGTCATGCCAACTTTTGAAACATTCGGAGAATGGAAAATTCAAAAATCTCACTACGAACTTGGCAATTTGGAAAACATGCACAATAAGAAAAACCAACCACCAACGCCCTGCACCCTACTCACTACTTTATCTTTACACAATTTACACATTACGCACAAAATCATTTAACTTAACTATTTGTTTCCCTACTACAGCCGTTGAACTAGACAAATTCAAAGCTGTTCTATTGACATACGAAAACGACCCTGGGCCCATATAAAGGCAAGGAAATCATAAGAAAAGTAGCGGGTCGCAGACCCGCATAAAAACGGTCGAGGTTGGTACAACACCCCACATACCTGTTATCGACCAATAAAGGCAAGGAAATCACCCCCTCCCTCCCCTGAACAAATCCCTATTAAAGCAACCAATTTCCAAAAAAAACAAAACACAAAATAACAAAAAAATCAATAACACCATCCACATATAAAATCGATTTCCAAAAACAACAAGAAATACTAAGATAACATCTGCAAAATAAATCATCACAAAAAATGAAAACACAATGCTCATCAGCAAACCTCGACGGCCTTTATGCCGTTCCACCTCTAAATAAATACTACAAAAAAGGCCGTCGAGGTTTCCTGATGAGCATTGTGTTTTCATTTTTTGTGATGATTTATTTTGCAGATGTTATCTTAGTATTTCTTGTTGTTTTTGGAAATCGATTTTATATGTGGATGGTGTTATTGATTTTTTTGTTATTTTGTGTTTTGTTTTTTTTGGAAATTGGTTGCTTTAATAGGGATTTGTTCAGGGGAGGGAGGGGGTGATTTCCTTGCCTTTATTGGTCGATAACAGGTATGTGGGGTGTTGTACCAACCTCGACCGTTTTTATGCGGGTCTGCGACCCGCTACTTTTCTTATGATAGGTGTTTAAACACAATATCATCGGACATAAGTATGTCCCGCAGAAATGTTGCATTTTCAACAGCAAACTCCTGCAAGGGTGACCCATCATCCGTTATAAAGACAGAGGCAAAAAAGGCATTAAAAGCAGATGCCTTTTCAGATGGGTCAGTAATGATTGATCCATCATCAGCGACTAGGTTAGGGATATGAGATTTGTTTTTGAATTTGCTCCTAACAAATCTCCAAAAATCGGACTGAGATCCTTGGTTAAGTACAGATTGTTCAGCTCGATACAAATCATAACGTTTGGATCGTCTCGCATCATAGTATGCCGTTAACCAGTTTTGGCGGTTTTCCTCTGATGGGTTTAGTTTGTAAACTCGATGAAGCCTTATTTGTCTGTTGTGTGCATTTCGCGAAGCAGTAGACCATAGGGAGGATTTGGAACGAAATGTACACTTTGGGACAAAGGCTTCGATACCTTGACTCAAAAGCGAATGGAAACACGCCCAAAATTGGTTAACATTGGCACACTGTTCGAAAAGAGTAATCCAATCAATATGATACAGATATTCAGAAAACGGCTCGAAATGTAATTTTCGAAAGTTGAGTAAAGAGGTGTCAGTATTAAAAGATTCATGGCTAATCAAAGGCCCAAAATTGGATACAATCTTATTGTGGTCGGAGTTAGCAAAGGGCTCTACAACTTTAGTCTCAACTTTAGAATTAAATACGAAACTCTCTTCATTACAGAAAACTAGATCTAAGATACTGCCAGACTCATGTGTAGCTTGGTTTACGTATTGAGAGAAGCCATTTTCGAGCATGAAGACCAAAAATTCTTTATCGACAGAACTAAGGGCAGAATTATTTAGCCAGTCAATTCCTGGAAGGTTAAAATCACCCATGATTAAAGTGGTTATTTTATCAGAGTAAGCAGATCCGATGTGGTCAATAACTGCATTTACCGAGTCCTGCTTGACAGCAGAAGGAGTACGATAATACAAGCCAACATTAAATAGAGGAATTTTGCTACGTTTAGAGAAAATTGAGACCCACAGTATACCAAATCAACAGTAGTTGGTGTTAAGAGTCATTTTTTATAAGACCGGGGCAGGCGGCGGAACATGGAATTTTCTGACCTATACTTTTTATGCGATGAATCAATAAATCTTTAGTAGAAAACACCACCACTGCGGTATTTTTGCTCTGCGATACCGCTTGCCGTATTTATGGCCAAAAACGTGATTTTGGACATTTTCAACTGGTTCTCCAGTGCACAATTGCCGATCGCGGTCATATCTTCAGCATAAATTAGTCTTACTATTACCACTGCACCCACAAAGTTTAGGGCTGATCGATTCAGGCCAGCGTGAATACCGTTGGTTTTAGTGATTATTTTAAAAAGTGAAAAATATTTTTTTGACGTCCCTCGCAGATTTTGGCCATACTTTTAGGGTAAATAGAACACATCGTCCTCTACACGTTGGTGATTTCACTTTTTTTGGCATCGGCCTAGTTTTTGAGTTATTCATGTTTTAATTTTCCAAAAAAATTTTGCGGCATCTTTTAGAATCATTCACAATTCCGGTGTCCATGAAGCTAGAGCGACCCGCAGTAGACGAAGAATTGGACGTTGGACGAAGAATGTGATGGGCTATCCAACCATATACGCGAAATTGCTCTACTATCACTTATGCCAGAGTGGCATCAAGTCAAAATTTCGATCGAAAAATTTCGATCGAAAATGACCCAATTTCCAGTTTACAGTCTTGAAATAGGCAGTCTGTGTTTCGGCACTTCTGAAAGTAATCTACTATCAATAAACAGTGTTTCTGGCCTATTTTGACCTGCTAATTTCAGAAATGACCTTAGTTTTACTTTATACCCTTCCAATTTCAAGATGCAAGTTTACCATAGTGTAATAAGTACATAGATAGTGTTATATCTCAAAATCTCGAGCTTATACAGAAAAATTAAGGTTATTTCTGAAATCAGCAAGCCAAAATAGACTAGGAACACTATTAATTGATGGTAGATTCCCTTTGGAGGTATTGAAACATAGCCTATCTATTTTAAGATTATGGCTCTCAAAAGTGTATATGTTGATGAATCTTCAGAGGTCCATAACTACCGACTGAGTTGTCCTAGCGCCAAAAGAAGATCATATTCAGAATCAGTGAAGAAAAATGCACCTAATAGGAACCTCTTTATGCTTCGGTTTCATAAATCACTAACGATGCGAATGCCAGGGCACCAGGAGAAAATAAGTCGCTCAGGACTGGTCATATTGTAAAACCACTGTAATTTTTATAATTAGTGTTGAAAACTGCATTAGGTGATGCAGATTTCACGGCTGTGTATCCTGCATATGATTGATTTGAGTCACCTTTCAGACCGGGATGATATAACAAGTGCAGTCATTTTCTTTGCAAATATATTTAAATGCCCATATCGTGAGAACAAGGCACTTTAGAGCAAAAATATGGTCATTTTCGGAATCGCAAGAATCTCAGCTATCATTTGACGGCCGAATCTAGGCCATTTGACTAATTAGTGTGTCAAAATCTGAAGAAAACCAGGTCGGGGCTTGCGTCATTTTCGATCGAAACTTTGACTTAGTGCCACTCTGGCATAAGTGGTCGTAGATCGATTTCGCGTATATCGTTGGATAACCCATCACATTCTACGTCCAACGCTCTACTGCGGGTCGCTCTAGCTTCATGGACACCGGAATTGTGAATGATTCTGAAAGATACCGCAAAATCTTTTTCGGAAAATTAAAGCATGAATAACTCAAAAACTGGGCCGATGCCAAAAAAAGTGAAAACACCAACGTGTAGAGGACAACGTGCTCTATCTACCCTGAAAGTATGGCCAAAATCTGCGTGTGACGTCAAAAAATTATTTTTCACTTTTTAGAATAACCCCTAAAATCAACGGTATTCACGCAGGCCTGAATCGATCAGCCCCAAACTTTGTGGGTGCAGTGGTCATAGTAAGACTAATTTATGCTGAAGATATGACCGCGATCGGCAATTGCGCACTGGAGAACCAGTTGAAAATGTCCAAAATCACGTTTTTGGCCATAAATACCCCAAGCGGTATCACAGAGCAAGAATACCACAGTCGTGGTGTTTTCTACTAAAGACCTATTGATTCATCACATAAAAAGTATAGGTCAGAAAGTTTCATGTTCCGCCCTTATAAGGGGACCTGCCCCGTTCTTAAAAAATATCGCTCTTAACTGTGGTTGGTTGTATTCATCCAGGCCCGCCTCATTTTAAGAACATTCTTCTGCTTGACGTGTTTTTACCCTACTTTCTGCGCAAAGCGACAAAGGAAACGAACGTAGAGTGACCATTGCAGTGTGTTTTTGCAACTGTTGTGCGATGCAGAGGTTTCTGTCCTGTCAACTGTCAAATACGCTGAGTTGATGATACCAGCATACACAATTGATTAACAGCATGTGTTTCTCTTCGGCTTCAGCTCAGCAGCTCGTTCCAGTCACTAGATGTGTATTCTTGGATCTGTTGGAACAAATTTATTCTGCACTTCGAAATCGAAATGGTACATTAACAGAAGCCTTTCAAACAAACGCATTATATTCCACTCAGTTTACACTGTTTTATTGCGCACTGTTTCAGACGTTTAAGCGGTTAATTTAGAAAGGTAACGTACTGTCAACAGACTCTAAATCGCTACATTTGCAACGCACCGTAGTTTCAGTCCCAAAAATACTCGGGGGAATTTTAGTTGCATGTTTATTGGGAGCTTATGACGCTCCGTCGCTCAGGACATTATTGTAAGACCACGCGCTCGCGTCTAAATCGTCGTTTAATAATTGTTACTGAGAGCAAAAAGTAGGGATGGACAAAGCACGTTCGCGCGGCGCGGAATAGAAAATACAAAAACACAGCCAAAAAGTGGTCCGAAAACGGTTTTTGCAACTTTAAGCGCAATTTTTTTGTGTTCTGTTATTTATATGAGGATGTGATGCATTTATATGAAACAGAGTGTGAGCTATCGGATAAGATGCACTTTGAATCATAATTCGGGAGTTAAAGGGCATTTTCCTCTCGAAAACTGAATTCGTCGTTTTTCAATGTCCATTTTTTGCTAAAAGGAGACTTGATTTAAATTTTGTTCAATTGGATTTAAAATCAGCGCAACTCGTTACCTGTGTAGCACCGCTTTTTTTCTTTACTTAACTTTGGCATGGTCCCCACAAATTTGATTCTTTCTTAACTACTGGAAATTGGCATTTTGTGGGTTTTTTCGTGTTTCTCGTTCTTGTGAAAAAACGACGAATTCGGCGCAGGATGCTCAATCGGTTCCATGTACTGTACAGTAGACTTCAGGCTTTCGATTGATGTAAGAATTTTCACTCTGCTCTTTGCCGTTAACCCAACAAACAGTGTTGAAATTTCTGTAACCCTTAATTTTTGCCATTTCAGTCTTTAATTGTACGCAACACTTGCATTCATAGTTTTTCGCATTAATTTAGCTGTGCGACGAATATTCAAATCTTTCTAGTGGATTTTAAACAATCAAGTTGGTTGCACCTTTGTAACTCGCGCCATAGAAAATCAGCCACCGCTGGAACGGCGACCAAATTATAAACACTAATTTACGCGATTTGACCTAACCGATCCGAACCGATCCGATATATTGAGGGGGCCTGTACGGCCCTATGATCAGACCAACATGTCCATTTCATTTCCCTATATCATCTCTCTTCATTTCGGATACTATCACCAACGCAAGGCTCAACCAGCCTTAGGGGATATCTAGCGGTTAGGTATACCCGAGGCTTTAATCAACCTCAGGAGGTCCCTAACGGTTACATCGCTCAAGTCCTGGGTGGTAAGATATCTACTGCCCAGAATAGCTTGTCTACGTCCAGCCAATGCGTCACATTCCGTGACCAAATGTTCAGGCGTTTCCTCCTCCTCTAAGCAAAATGAGCATGTTGGATCATCCACCAAGCCCATGATGCTGAGATGTCTATTAAGGTTACTACTGTGTCCAGTTAACCAACCGACCACCAGTTTCAGTTCCCTTCTACTAAGACTAAATAATTCTCTGGTCACCACCAATCTGGGTCCCAGAATGAACTGCTTAGATTGCCTACAGTCGGTTCGTAGATCCCAGGCAGTTTGCAGCTGGTTCTTTGCCCAACTTCTTAAATCAGTCCTCACTTTCCTAACTGAGATGCCAAGGGCCGGTTCCGGCCCTATAAGTGGCAACTCAGCAGCTGCCCGAGCTAGTTGGTCAGCCTGATCATTTCCCTCCACTTCCGAGTGTCCAGGTACCCACATCAGCTGTAGCTTCTTACGAAGCGCCAGTCGTTGTAGTTCCCTAACACACTCTGCAACCAACTTAGAGTTGACGCGTGGAGATACTAGTGCTCTTAGAGCTGCTTGACTATCTGAGCAAATCTTCTGCTCTAGACAGATAACTAATCCAGGAGTCCTGGCGCAGTTCAGTATAGCATAGACCTCCGCCTGGAAAACTGTTGCATACTTCCCCAGGGGAAAGGAATCCTCTATCCCCAGTCTCTGTATAAATACTCCTGCTCCCGAATTCTCTAAACCTGTTAATCTGGAACCATCCGTATAACAGTAGAGAGTATCGGTTGCATTAGGAGTATTACCCTGCCAGACCTCCCTACTCGGGAAGTCGACCTGATATTTCTTATCAAACACGTAATTGGGTAGTTGTTGATCACTTGGGAATTGGTACAGTGGCGATAAATTGCACAATTGTGCCCAAACACTACAATGACCACGACCTACCCTGTGCCACGATTTGACCCACGCGGCTTTTTTTGAACCCGCATTTCTCCAATTCTTCATGAATAATTTTTTTTTGCATAAATAATCGCATCCGCTCATGCTATTGCCGATTTAGCATAAATTTTTGATTGAAGCACGAGTTATTCAAATCTGTTGCCCATACTAAAGATGGTACCAAGTGCGCCATACAAAAGTTCTTCGCAGACGGATGTTTTTAGGTCGCATTTTTCTAAGTTTCCATGGAATCCAGCGCGGTTTCTTTGCGTAAATTATCATATCCGGTCATGTTATCGGCGGCTTTAGCATAATTTTCTTGCTGTAGCGTGAATTTTTGAAAACCATTGGCCATACCTACAAAAAGGAGGAAGAAAAAGAAAAGAACGAATGAATTGAATGCAAGAATTGCCTTCTTTTAACTTGCTGGTGGTTTCAATGAATAATGACACTGAAGTTTTTCGTAGTTAGTCAGTAGAATAGTTATCGTTTTTATTCGTTTATATTTTATTTTGTCGTTTGTCCGCTGATAGTCGGTTCGACTAGAGCGTAACTATACATTCTCCACAGTTATCCCGATTTTTTCTACAATTACCCCGATTTTGTCGCGTCATTTCAGTTTGTACTCGTCATGTACACTCAATTCCTAGTGTATTTCTCGGAGACGTTTCCGACGTCTAAACTGTGATGAAATGGAGATTTGAAACCGCTCAAAATGCGTCACCGAAATCGAGTATGTAAAATACCGTGAAAGTTAAGCTAAAGTACTCGCTTGCCTAGTTGCACTTAGACGTGCGTTAAGGTGTTGCGGGTGGCCCTGACACCACCTGGGTCGGTTTTTGCGAGAGGAGTGCCGAAGCATTCTGTGGCCCCGGGGACCGGCCTTGCGCACAGATTCCCTTTAGATTCCCACCCGACGGTGGTACCCATTTACCTACTCGCTGTCACCAGCTTTCGGTGGCCTGGATTGGGTTTGGCGTCGTCTAATTCCAGTCAAACTGGTTTCGAACCAACTGCAAACAGCAACGGCTAGAGATGTAGGGGCCGCGGTGACTCAAGGCAGCGAGCTAACCTCTGAGCCAAGGACGCGACTGTAAAATACCGTACTAAAATCAAATTTCCGACTATCAGCTTCAATTCACTTTTGTTTTACTTTCACTGTTTTGGAGGAAATGTTGTACATACGTACGGTACACGTACACCCTTATGTCGTTCAGAACAGATGTGCAATTATTCAGAAGTCGAGCTTCAACACGAGCTCCAGCCTCCTGCCAGCTGCAAAATGTGCGCAGAGTGAATAAATGTTGTAAGGGACAATTTATTGATGAATTAACTTATTTTACACTGTCAACTGTTCAACGAATTAGGTTTCGAGACTAGTCTGATTTGAGTCACGCACAGACATCCAGAATGTGAAGGCTTCAGGAATGACCGTGCTGAGCGATCAGTAAACGAGCGGCCTGAGTGAAGGCCTGAGTCAAGTCGACGGTTTTGCCCCCAACCTGGCAAGGCAACGTGATCGTCGGCTTCTGGGGGCCACCACGCTGCTGCATAGGACACCAGTGCTCGTGCTTCATCGTAACGGTCGGATTGATGCTGACGTTCATTTTGGGGCGCTGACCGGTCAACGGACACGCAATACCGTGAGTGGTGGTTCTGCCCTTCTGCTGACTGGCTGCCAGTGTGTTTTTGGCTTTGAGTTCAACGCAAGCCGTCGGTCGGTTATCCTCGGCTACGCTGAGATCGCCCAACTTTTTACTGGGTTCGTCTACACCTGGACGGACGTTGCAATGCGTTTCTGACAGTTTCAGGTTGAGCTCTTCGACCTGTCGTTCCGATTCCGTAAGGTTACGCTGCAGATTTCCGATGGTTTCAAGTTGTTCCTTGAGTTTGTCTTCCTGACGCTGCAAATCGCTACGCTGGTTCTGGATAGTTTCTCGAGCGATGGTGAAGTAGCGTTTCATAGCATTGCGGATGGTGTTGCAGTTGATTGTCTGTAGTTTTCCCCACTCGCTCACGTCTTCTCCGTGTTCTTTGAGGGCTTCCAGCACTTTGTCCCACACGTCCAACGTCAACAACTGCAACGTGCGCTTCTCTGCTTCTAAGCAACTCTTGTCCTTGTTGCTGTGCTGTTCTAGTTCCGATCGCAACAAGGCCAATACCAGTTCTGGCTGAAACTCGGCAATCCGACGGTACACACTCGTGTCTTCTTCTCGCTCCTCCATTGATGCCAGGATAATTTCGAACGCTTCCCTGCAAAACCCGGCCGCCACCGTGTTGCTCTTCACCGAATCCTGTTCTGTTTCCTCGTCAGGTTCTATTCTGAATGACATCCTCAGACGCAGCACACACAAGTCACAATGTATCGCAAGTGCAAAACAGCAAAATAGGTGAGAATTTCGCTTTGTTCGCAGTTATGTTTGCTTGTCTGTACTGTACACAGTAGGGCCGTTTGTTTTCCACAATCGGTCTTTATTGCAGAATTCAACAAAATAGCGTGAGTTTTATTACTAAACGCACTACTTTCGTGTTTTAGAGAAATAATTTGTTTTAAAACACCAAAAATACAATAACAAAATTTGCTTGAAAATTGAACCAGTGTTTTTTGCGAAAACAGCTAAGTTTTGCCCTGGAAATGCTTGGAATCGTTCTATCCCCCTTGAAAAGACCGTTCCACAGGGAGTACAATCGCAAAAACGCGAATTTGCCAAATTCGGACAGCAAAAAATCAATGACGAACACTCTGCACATAATTCGCAGGCGTCAGAAACAAAATAGCGTTTAATTCGCGTTTTGAGAATCAAGGACAGATTAGAATTTGTGCGAATTTGCAAGCGCCGGGAACTAGACCCGAAAGTCCTGAGATTGGCAGGTCTGCGATAGGCACGGTAAACAATGCGTCTGGGCGAAACTGCAATCTGTGAGTCACCTGCCCAACTCAGGACAGCGATGTTGAAGAACTAATGTCAACCTAAGTGCGAATCAAGTAAGATTCGGGCTCATATAATAGCGAGTTAGGTTGGATTCGCATCGCCTATGAATCATGACGAATTAATGACGAAACCAATGTTCTCCGAATTAAGCGGTAGTCGCTCGCGAAGGAGCTATTGCCGTTAATTCAAAGCATTTGAAACAAATTTATCCACTTATTGCGCCTATTTCCTTTGAAAACTTGTTTTAGTTTTTCCGAGACCCTAAAAAAACAACTGTTATTTTTGAAAAAAAACAAAAAAACGGAGGATAAAAAATGGGCACAACAGCCCAGACAAACAGTGCAACCTCCATATTATCTAGAACTCTATGGCTGAAGGCACCCAATCCCATACATGTAGCTGGGTTTTCGGCTGGGGGGGGGGGTTCCCAGATCCCAAATAGGGTTTCAGCACTATTTCCAAAGGGGGTTTCAGCGACCTTTTTTTGGTGTCCAAAAGTGGGTTTCAGCGACCTTTTTTGGCACAAAAGAGGGTCAAAACAGGGTTTTGAGGACTAAAAATCCGGTAAAAATCCTGTCAGAAGTGAAAAAATGCCCATTAAAACCCTATTTATTGTTTTAAAACGTGCAGAAAATCCTATTTTTTATTAAAAACATGCAAAAAACTGTATTTTGCTTTAAAACGCGCCAAAAAAGCTCTATTTTATTCGACATAATACAGCTAAAGTGCATTTCTGGAACCCTATTTAGAAAATCTGAAAGCCAAATTAGGGCTCTGAAACACCGTTTAGGGTTTCTGAGACCTAAATTAGAGTTCTGGAACCCTATTTAGGTCCTCTGAAACCCTATTTACAGCTTTTGAAACCCTAATTATGGTTCCAAAACCCTGTTTTGGGTCTCTGAAACCCAAATTAGGGTTCCGGAACCCTATTTTGGGCTCAAGAAACCCTAATTAGAGTTTCAGAGACCCAAATTAGGGTTCCGGAACCCTATTTAGGGCTTCAGAAACCCAAATTAGAGTTTCAGAGACCCAAATTAGGGTTGCGGAACCCTATTTAGAGCTTCTGAAACCCTAATTAGAGTTTCAGAGACCCAAATTAGGGTTCCGGAACCCTATTTAGGGCTTTTGAAATCCTAAATTACGGTTTATAAGTATTGAAACCCTGAAATTTAGCAGTTTTAACCCAAAATAGGGTTTCAGAAACCCCCCCAAAATCCGGCTCGGGGGGGGGGGGTTGCCGAAAATCGGGCCTGGGGGCTAAACCCCCCCCAAACCCCCCCAACTACATGTATGCCCAATCCAATACACTGGGGGATCCGAGAATCCGAATCCATATTAGCAAATTTTTATTCAATTAATGTCTAATCGACGCAAGTCAGGTTTGGCTTCACTTAAATATACTGGGTTACTGTATGCGCCATGTTCAAATACAAGACGTTTATTGACCGATATTTTTACACTGTAAAATGTAGTATTTCGGTCAATGCGATATACGAGAGATTACCATGAAACGGGTGACCGAAGAGCTAGAGGCCTCGCGGCCCATTTTGCAACCACGTATGTGTACGTCCAGTGTGCGTATCGGCCTTCTTTCACTTCCCAGTCATTAGCTTCCTCCAGCATACTTGGATCGTCCAGTTCTTTCCACCGGTGGTGACGAAGACAGTCCACTAAGAGAGAGGATCGCCAAATTGGGACGTTGACGCTTACTGGACCGACACCTACTGTCATTGGTGGTCAAGCGAACTGCATGCCCTACTCCAATTGGAGCACTTTTGCGAATTTGAGTTTATAAAATTCCACCCTTCGGTGACTCATCAGTTGCGAATTTGCTACTGATTGGCAAGAGCTGGGAATCACCGAAATTTTAAACGAAAATCGCAGGTCTGCGGTAGAGACGGTAACCAATACATCTGGGCGAAACTGCAAATTCGAAGAAAATTTGCGAATTTGGATCAATAACATACATAGGGCAAATTTGCCAAACACATAATAACTTGTTGCCCATTGCGTAAGCTTGTTTCGCCACCGAAAAAAATTTCAATTTCACGATAATTCGCGAATGAGTCAGCGCGGAATTTTGTGCAATTTTGGCGACCCTGCGACTTTAATGGTGGTTTCGAATGGGATAATACATTCTGATCAAAACATGTAAGAAGCTACGTATAAAAAAGTGCAAAAGTGGTTGAGAAATGGGCCCCGCAAGAACTGATCTCAGTCCTCTTGTCAAATCGCATTATCGCATTCCAATGGTTCACTGATTAATTTCCGATTGTTTGTGATGTGCAAAATCAACAAAACTGTGGCAAAAACGTCAAAGATCCAACACCAGAGTTCGGTATCAATGGAAAGCGCTCATCGAAATGAACGAATTTTCACCGTTCATATGGATACTGTACCTGCATGGACAAAGGTGTACAATACATACAGGGTGTCCCAAAAATGACAACATTTCTTTTTGCTGTCATTTCCTCAAATTCTGACCAAATTTTCTGAAATTTGAAACATAAGTTCCAAAATAGTGCGAATTTTACGTGTTAAAGTTTGGTGCATCAGGATTGACCGAATCGGGAGAAATTCAACAATATATGAAATTCTCTCTTTCTTCTTTTTCTGATATAGTCTTCTTTCCGGGAACATGTATTCCTGCTTGCTACGTGATTGTTGGGTTCGGACTAAAGTACGGACTGTCGACATAATCTTCCTGGATGTCCACTGGATGCAGCATTTGGCACCGATGACGTTAGAGCTTTAGACGCTAGCTTTTTATTTTATGTGCAGCCGGGCTCACCCAACCATTCTCGACTGCACGATGTTTGCACCAAGTGATACAGAAGGGTCGGTCGCTAGCTTCTCTAGCTTGAAAAAGAAGCTGTGTATTGTTCCCAGCAACAACAACATCATTAAGTAAACAATACGGCATCCATAACATCCGTGTATTCAACTTTCGTTACGATCAATCTAAGCGATCAAGGCAGTAGCTGTAGTCTGGCGTCAGATCAGACACTGGAGTATTTTGCTCACACAGACACAGTGGTTAAATAGGTAGGAGAATATTGGTAGAATATACCGTACGTTTGAACGAGCCTCCTAACTTGAGTTGAAAATTCAGTCTTTCTTTAGCAAGAGTTCCAAAATGTTTAGTTTTTCAAAATGCTGCTACGTTTCAAAACACAACGAAAAATGCAAAACGAGTCCATCGAGACAGAACTGACTGTTCATGCAGACAGCAGAACAGTGTTAATTTTCGGTCGCATAGTCGTTGATGTTCAGTTAAAATCGGACTTTGTTGAAGTTGGATGAAGCTGAACTGAAAACTTTATTCCGAGCCAATATGCATTTAGTGCGATAAATATAAGTTCTCAAGAACAAAGGAAAAGATAAATAAACGAAAAATAGTTCTCTCACTCAGCAAAAGACAGAAAAGACGGCAATAATAATAATAAAATAACCTACTAACTGTACAGAGTACGTCCCAGTCGGAGCAGAAGTAACTCTAAACTGCATAAAGTTCTGGCAGAAAGAAGAGAAGTAAGTATACATTGTACAAAGGGATACGACGGAATCACAAGCGAACTTTGAGAAGTGGGTGACACCGAGTGAGTGTTGCCACAGAACAGACGAATACCAAATATCAATGGTGCGGGAGATCACGCCGACGTCCACCACAATAGCTGACTGACTGACTGACTGACTGACTATACGTATCTACCAGAGACATAAGCGTAAGCTCGGTGCATCGTTGGCAGAAAGACTCAGCTGATGGCGGCGGGCACGTAGGGCCAGTTGAAGGCGCTGCCGCTGAGGAGCATGTCTCTGATCAGGGTCTCGATCGGGGTCTTGCCGACGAGGCGCACGAAGAACAGTTGCTCTATGACCGAGGAGGAGATGGCGCGCAGACTGGGCAGCCGGAGGAGGAGCCGGCCGAAGCGGGAGGGCTGTTGGGGGTACTGGGCGCGGGAGTACTCCTCGAGGGCGCATTGCACCTTCTCCTGGAGGGTCTCTACGCGAGCGAGGTCTCCGAGGCCGACGGCATCTGCAAGTACGGTGGCACTTATAGCGATTGGTTTGGTGTCGGAGGATGGCCCACTGGTTGCTGAGGGAGCGCCCATTACGGTGCATGGAGGGGCGGGCGGCGTTGGCTAATGGAGCCAAGATGAATGCTTCACTGCCACAGGGCACCAGACGGTATTAGAAAATGGTAATGCCCGGCCATAAGATCGCGCTATCTGCGCGACTTGGGGCCGGCTTTTTCCAATGATTTTATAATGCTTTCAGGAAAACCAGTCAATAAACATCCGACCGGGGATCTTTCATAAAAAGCCGGGCGCGTGGCGGCCAAAGAAAATCAATGTTTTAAATTTTACTAAAAATGCCATAATGTCACGGAGGAGGCAATCAAAGCGATCATTGCCCATGATTGATTCCACCTCAATTTCCGATCCGCCCGCCTTATCACCCTTGCGAGGGGCCCCGAGGTGGGTCAAGGTTCCCCCGGGGCGCGCGCCCGGCCACTACCGTACCCCGGCCAAACGAACTGGGGCCACGGGCGCCCGTCCATCAAGCATCGGTTCGAGTCAAAGGTGGTTGGGCGCGTTTGCGAGCGAAAACAGATTAACAACTGGCGGCCGTCAGGTGCGCCCGCTGCACAAGACTGCGTGCACTTTGCAGACCCGAGATGAACCCCGCTTGCCACACAGGCGCCCACTTTAAAATATAGACGACATCTTTAGATAATTTCATTGCTAACCCAGCGCACCGGGCGCTCCGATGGGCCATTAGCGGCTGCTTATATTCGATTACGGTAATAAAGAAGGCCACCAGACGGATGTGCAGGGTCCCCGGCTTGTTTGCGCCCAAGGACTCTATGTCCAAATCAAATTAGCTACACGCCTCCCTGACAGGCTACGTCATCTGTGACTGCCCAAAAAATTGTCTCAACAAGGCCGTCCCTAAACAACCTTATCGCAAGCACGATAACAATGTTGCCAGAAAAGTGCAGACGCTAAAAAACCGCCGCCACCCTTTTAACTTTAGTCGACTGACCCCTAACCACAAAATGCAACAGCAAAGCTCACCCGTGCTGAACAGTACGACCGCCTTGAGACAGCCGTACTCGGCAGAATCCACATGCAGCGCCTTCAGCTTCTCCACCTGACCTTGGAAGATGCGAATATGATCCATGAACGCCACCACCCGCTCCGCCGCCATCGGCGCACTGTGCAGACCAGCGGCAGCCAGCAGTGGAGCTGCATGACACGGCATTCCGCACTGGGCCGCATTCAGCACAAACAGCTCCGACCAGCACGAACGCAAGAGAGCTATCTGAAGCAGAGACCGACTGCACCCACCGGCCACTCTGCCGATCCCGTTACCTGGTCGGACACCTGCAGCTCCGGGAAAAACGGTATGTTTCTGGCCCACTCGACCGCCGAGAACAGCAGACGTGCGGCCAACTCGCAGATATTGTCAATACCCATCATGTTGCCCGACTGTACAACCCCTGCAAGTGGTCAGTGTAGCAGTAGCAGGAGAGAGAGAGTGCGGCACGCACCTGAACCGAACCTGGACAGCGGGTACGGCTCTGCCCGGATGAGGTGACTGATAAAGCTTGAAAGGTAAGCATGGCTTGCTGTAAATGCGTCTCCATTTGCGTACATCAGTGCACTGGCATAGGGATGAATAGCCGGCGGAAGTCTTCCGCGTTGCACAGCTGAAACTGTCACCCAACGGTAATTTTGAGTCCGTAAACATGATCACAGATAACCCTGGAGCAGGTCAATCTCGGGGCGTGTACGGTAGTGACCTTTCTGAACGAGCAAGGTCACAGGAACTGATCAACCCCTTTCAGCTGGGGGAGGGCCGCTATTTTGGCGGTGGGCCGATAACCTTAGTGCAATTGCAGAGAGGTTGCGTAACGAGCGAAGACAATGCGCGGCAAGCGAGTGGTCGGGCGCGACCGGCTGCCAATTGGGTCAGTGCGGCCAGTCAACGCAAGTTCGCGCTCGGCAGATCGCGTGACACGGCCAACTTTCACTAATTGTGCGACCTCGGCGGTTGAAACGCCACTCAAGTCGCCAGCCCAAACAAACACCCTCCTTTTTCTGTCCTACGCATACTAGGTCACTGTCAACGGAAAGCAGCAAAAAATGAGGCACTAACGGCGGAGAAAGAGCGTCTGTTCAATGAGTGCGCCATTTGCACTGATAAATAATTCATAAATTTAAGCGGCCAAAGCCAAAACTGACCTTCTTTGCGCATTCCCATCTTGACGCACTTCTTTAGCCGGCAATACTGGCACTGGTTGCGGTGGTGGATGTCGATGGGACAACTCTTGTTGCCGCGACAGGTGTAGGAGAGGTTGCGCCGTACAGATCTCTTGAAGAAGGATTTGCATCCCTCGCAGGTGAACTGTCCGTAATGCTTTCCGCTGCTCTTGTCCCCGCACACCACGCACTCGACATTCTGGGCGGCCGCCTTGTCCACGTCGGTGCAGGAGCTGGCCGTGGCTTGGAGGCCGCCGGCCCCGCTGCCGTCAGACGAGGAGGCGCCGGACGGGGAGGGAGAGTCTTGGACCGAGGTGTCGGCCCGGTCGGGTTCTCTGGGATTGGCTTCCATCCAACTGCTACTGACCACCGCCACCGAGGTTTCCTTGGACAGATCCACCTGATTCCAGGGTTCCTTGCGAAGGGCGGCCGGCGGGTCGGTGACGGGCAGCCAGGGGCTGGCAGCAGTGGTGGCGCCGGCCATCTCAACCAATCGAGCGGGCCCGTGGGTGTGGTTAGCGACGACTATTGGGTGCCGGCAACGGGTCGATGGCAATCAAGCTGGCACCTGAAGCACGGCCGACATAAAGCATACAGTAGCGTTGGCCGAGCGCACTCGTAATAAACACTGAACCAATAGATCAGGCCAGCCGTATAACAGCACTGATAGCGCGTGCCGGCTTTTTGGTTTGGGCGCCCAACAAATCCTGTTGCCCGAACATTAGCGACAGTTGGTGGAGGCACTGCGGACACGCGTGCGCGCCAATGACGAGCTGCGCGGAAGTGGCGCAATAATGATGTTGGAAAGTTTTGTCGCGCCAGCCGCGACCTTGACTGGCTCGTCGAAGCGGCTGCACTTGTGCCCGGGTCAGATTACAGAACCTGATATTGAGGCCAGTACGGTCAGACGGACGCGCCACAGACAAAGAAAGTGAAACCGCACTGACACACTTTGCGCGCCAGAACCTTCTCCGCTGTAATTTAGACGCAAAACCGAAAGTGATTACATCAACGTCCAAGGTCAACTCGCTCCGTTGCATGCTGTTTGGCACCTTCTTTACAACCGTTCTAATAACACTCCCCAATACCTACGCAGCATCTCTGCAAACCTTAAGCGCCTACATCTGTCAAAAATAGCATCAGTCCGAAAAAAGCAGAAGAAAGGATGCAACTAAGGCCACAAAAGCTGTCTCAGTTGCAGAGCTCACTACAATGAACAAAGATGCAAATAATTAGTGACAAAAGGCTACGTACTATAACAAACTGGCAGCAGGGTGCGTAAACATCGAAAACAGTCTTGCAGCAACTGCAACCAGTAGCGCGGCGGTCAGTGAGCCAGCTAATGAGCGATGAATACGGTAGGAGGAGGGATGGCGGTTAAGACTAATTGGTACTCGGGGAGCACATTGACCCGGCTTGACCGTCGGTCTGTGCGCATCAGCGGTCATGGGCATTGTGGAGCAATTTGGCTAATAAGCGAGCAAATTAGGTCATCTGCGGTCAGAGCGGTCAGACGCAGAAGCGGAGGAGCGGCCAGTTTGAAGCCGCAAACAACAAAAACAGTGGCGATCTGCAACAGCCGCCCACCGATGCACCTGTCGTCTGAGCGGTGCGAGAGCAGCGCAACGGCCACTTTGGAGCCAGCCGCTTGCTGCAGAGCTTGGAGTGACCACCGCCGGACACTGGCCGACAGAGAAAGGCAACTATTGTGTGCTTTGCAGTACTGCGACCTCGGTTAACTCAGTGGCGCAATTTGATGTAACACATTGACCCAGAGGCTCTGTTGATTTTACGCCAACAGGCGAGACGGGCCATGCGGTTAGGGCAACAAAACAGGTTGTGGCTGTATAGCCTTTAAAATCGGTGTCCAGCTGCCCGAACTTGGCCTCGGATGCAGGCCATCGAGACGAAAACGACAATCAAATTTCACTGATTCATTTCGCCCCCCACTAAACACTACAGCTGCTGGTCTTTGTGACGGAAACGACTAAAAAGCACGTGACCGTGGCCTGGCCCATTCTGTCTGTGTTCCGGGGAGCGAGAGGGCAAGTTTGGACAGACCATAGAGGAGTTTAAATCGTTAAATAAAAGATTGTGTGGGCGCCGGCCGTTGAGAAGGAGGTCGCGGCAGTGTCCACTCGTAGCAAGAATGCGCGACCACTGTCCACTCGGCCAGTCACCCGGCGGCCGGCCGGGCTAAGTGGTGGCATTGCAAATGGTTGGCTAAGAAATTTATGGCACCTAGCCATGTCGCATTTCTGCAGAGGATGGATGTGCGCAGGTGCCGGTCGCTGCCCCAAAAACAATGCGGCGGCCGGGCACAGGCAGTTTTTCACCCTCAAGCGCCTGTGACTTTTTTGTGCGGCCTGTTGCGAAAAAATTGAAACCGACTGACAGCCAAGTGCCAAAAGATTTTCTCAAATAACCCATGAGAACCGGCGCTTTGTGGTAATCTGCGGACAACGATCAGCAACAGACGAGGCCGGGTTATCAAGCCACCACACGCCCATCGCTCATCGGGCCAAGGGGGACTTGTTAGACACGACCGCTGCTGCCACCCCAGTCTACGGTAGCCCTGACACGGCGGACGTACGGTGACTCGACTTGAAAGCCTCGGAGCTTTGGGATTAAATTTTTCTAAATTACCCTAAATAGCGGCTAATCAACCACAACGTGCTCGCTCATTGAGTGCGCGTTCCGGGCGAAAATCAGCCAACATTTGTGAGGCAACTTTTTGTGGCCGTTATCGTCCTTGTCCGGGCCCTAACCTGATTAGTGGGCGCTGATAATTTTCAATGAATTCGTTAGCGCCCAGTCAAGTGTCATTGACTACTGGCTCCTTTGAACCGCTACTGTAACCAACACCACTTTTTCTCTTCTTATTCTCCACCAGCAACAAAATCACAGCTACACAACGCAGTTCAAATTTGGCAAGATATCTCAAAGTGTCACTAAACCAAACTAAACAACCACTTGACTTAGATCACAGAGTAAAAGCCTCAAAAAGGGAAAGGCCGTCGCCTCCTTTGAAAATAAGAAACCAATTCAAAATTAATAATCGTATAAACCTGATATTGCTTCAGCAACACATAACTTGACATTAGGGTCGGATTCTTTCAGCAGCAAAGACAGACCTAAACAACTACGTATACGCTCATTTTTTTTACATTTGTCTGGGTTAGATCACCTGCGAAAATCAGCTCTTTTGATATGGTACTTCTTAGATCGGGCGGTGCTCCTCCCAGCAAGTAACCTAAAATCTCTTGTTTTGCTTTGTTTTCCGACAAACAGGCGAAGAGAAAGCGTTTTTGGCAACGCCAGAACCGTGAAGTGTCAGGTCAGGTGCACGTATATTTGTGCAATCAATCACCCGGTGACCGAACCAACACTTACCCGTGAGCAGGGCAGCGTTGGCGCGAATGCGAGAGGCGCTGCTTTTAAAATAGTTGGAGCAGCTGAGAGCATAGAAGTTAACCCTGTCACTGAAAACTCGTGTCTGAAAACACTTTTTACACACACTCTCTCTCCTCTTCCACACCCACTGCTTTCCCCTACCACTATCTTGGCGAACTCCTTCACGAATGACCGATAATCGTGCACGTACTCCGACTGCGTTAGATGAGAGTTGACCAGCTGTCTGATCTCGTCACAGTCCCACAACGGCACCAGTGACTTGACCACTTGAGCGCAAGCCTGCAACCACAGACCTTGCTAGCTCTCCACGCGCCTGACCACAACAGAAACACCTTCTGCACTTCAGGCTCCTCGTCGTTCAAGTGCAGCAGCAGCGGCACCAAGTTGGAATGTGTTTGCTCCCTGTAAGCGTCGCAATCTCCAAAAGAGGCCAGTTCGCCAAACAAGGCGAACGCAACAGCCCGCAGTGCACCGCTGTCCTGCAACACCAAAACATGCACGTACATAGGCTGTAGACTATAGAGACTAACAGAGAGCGCTGACCTTATCAAAGCAGGGCTTTATTCTAAGCAGAACGCTGACCAAAATGTTGTCCATGTGTGAGCGAGCTATTCTAGCGCTCAGTTTGTTCAGTCCTTGCATTGCCTCCAAGGCAACTTCTTCTTTGTGGTCGCCAGGATCCTCCAAACCAGCCATTATGCCCGACAAGGCAGTGGCCGTGTATAACTCCAGCTGTGCGGCTTCCGCGTGCGCCAGATCACCCAGTCCGCGCACACTCAACTGGAAACAAGAGTTGAGCTGGCTCAGTCAAGGAATAACAACGGCACCGACTACACTACAAGCTACCATCTGAACTTGAACCAATATAGTATCGGTTCTTGATAATAGGAATGATGCTGCTATTTGCCTAACAGTTGAAGAGAGTTTACCTTACGAACGACAATGTTGCTGTCAGCTAGACCCTTGACCAATTGATTGACCAGAAGAGCGAGCAGCACTGCATCATGTCGACCGTCTGCGCCGGGATAGCGTTTGACAAACGACGACATAACGGCCACGGCCACTATCCGCTGAGAGTCTCTCGGACTGTCCATTTTTCTCTCCAGCTCCTCCACCACCGAGCGCACCCAGGACGGACAATGCTGTGCCAACGACCGGCCCAACTCGCTTATCTAAAAGACAAGACTTGATTAGCTAATCGCAACACAATCTCCCTACAGCCGCGTAGTAATGATTTCTGTCCTCAAAATCGTTCCAAATATGAATCTCGTTCAAGTGGTGGATGATTTTATCAGTTCGCACGCGCATCAGCAGAGCCTTTATGGCGGCGTGCACCATTGCAGCCGGCGTTTCGATAGATTTGCGTAGTTCGGGGTAGACCTGCGAAGAGCTGAATGGATACTGCGTGTCCACCAAAGAGCCGCAATGGATCAGAATGGCGCAGAGCACGCGCGGAAATTGAGTCAGCAGAATTTCGACCGGCTCACTGCCCTGCAGACCAAATCATCGGCACAGTCACCGACCAAACCAAACAACACAAATTTATTACCTTTACAACTTCGATGAAAGCGGCAGTGACAGCGAGAGCCATAGGAGTGGCGTATTTAGTGCTGGTGCCCTCCGGTTGGTCGAAGGGCAGTTCGTCACTCTCGGCCATCAGCACTACCAGATTGCTCAAAATCAGAGGCAGCAGATCCTCGCCACGCGCCAACGTGTGCCAACAGTCGACCACAGACCTAAGGCAACACATAAGGTCCAGCGTTGGCGATTGATTTATGGACTCACTGAGAGAAAGGTAACGGCTGGTTTAGCAGCGTGTTGATCACCAGTGATAGATGGTGCCGCGCAAAAGCCAGCAACGCCTGCAACGCTTCTGCGTACGTTTGCACACTCTGCATCTCCGGCAGCTTTGACAAGAGCGTCGAGACTATCTTCTCCGCCTACAAAATGAACACCTAACCATCGATCTGTAGCGTAGACGCTACTTCTGCATGCAGTTGAGGTCCTCTGTCGGTGAGCATCTGTTGAAGCAGAACTGCAGACGCACAGCTCACGCCCGGCTGCTTATCCAAAACAGTCTCAAACAGCACTGATATGTACGTCTGCATCTGTTTCGGCGGCAGTTTTGATTCGACCACCTACAACAAACCAAATAAAAGTCGAGATAGATCAAACAGAAACCACGTACGTCGGCCAATCGCGTCACAGAACGCAACTGCACTTGAAGATCTGCTGAATTCAGTTCGTCTTTGTACGATTCTATCGACTGAAGAGCGGGGTCGTCAAAATCTTTGCCAAGTCCTGACAGTCAACGGTTTCAGAAAGCATTGTGAAGCAAGTAGACGAGACCACCTTTGTGCAGCACAGAGACGGCCAGCACCCAGTAGACGCACTGCGCTGCGTAGAGACGCACTTGTTGCACCGAATCACAGAATCGCGGACAACAGCGACCGATACAGTTGCCGACAGCGGCGAACTCCGTGGCGTGGCCGATCGAGCAGTCGGTGGCATCCTCGTAATAGCACTTGAGAATGAAAAGTGCAGAGGAGAAGGCTCGCTCTCGCTCAAAGTCGCTCGGCGAACTGAACCACGGCTGAATTAACTGCAACCCGCGGCACCGGTACAAATGACCGCTATCAGACCACATCAAGCATACCTTTAAGAGTGTTGTTAAAGTGGCTACCACAGGCTGTCTCTTGATAACTTGTTTATAGAGTTCGTGCAAGCTGACCAAACAGCCCTCCTTTGATATCTGAAACACCAAACATTCAATGCTGTGATGAACGTCTTCTCTGAACGGTCACATTAGAATCCATAAATGGTTGCGGAGTGGCTTTTACGGAGGATAGAGGATAGACGCTGTGAGCGAGCACGCTGCACACAGACCACAAATCAGCTTCAGACAGCACCGGCTCGAGACGTCTGAAAATACCTCAACAATCCGCAATCTAAGACAGTGATTCTTGTTTGAGAAGCCACAAACTTTAATGGACCGACACTACTCAACACGGATTGCTTCTACAGAAATAATAACTGTAAAATATTACATTAGGTTTGTGGTGGCCTGCATGGCGAGTAGACGTATGTTGGTGGTCATTGTATCCGGTGACTCATGTTGCACGTATTCCTGTGGAAGAAAGCAGGTCATCATTAGTCTGATAGGAGAAAGCATACCTTTATATAATTCAACAGTTGATTGCGCTCAACCAAGGTGTACTCAGCTCCCAAATGGTCAGGATGGACCGAGAGCGCAATCAGATTGACTGTTTGAAGTAGGCATTCCCGCACTACGACGTCCTAAACCCTGATGCATACGCAGTTGTCCTCACTCTACGAGTAGATTCTGCGCACCTTCGACGTTTCAAAATAGTTCTTCAGAAACCGAAGCACAGTGCCTTCTAAACGCTGAGTGGCGATGTCAACCGAACAATAATAAATCAAATAACCATAACAGAGCATAATTGTTGCTCTCAAACTGGTCATTTCGGCATCTTCTCGAATGCTGTCCTATAAAGGCTGACACTACACGCACGCAGCCAGCTCATTTCTTCTACCTTCAAAAAGCCGAACAGGCCCCCAGATTTTTTCTGATGCTCCCATTTGGCGATGTTTTCCAGTTTATTCAGTACAATGTCGGTGTGTACGTTGGAGCAGTAGCCCACAGCTTGCGCGCAGCCCTAAATCAATAGCCAGTTTGAACACAGAATTAGGACTGCGCATAAATACACTATAGGAACAGTTTTACTAACGGATTCGCTCCCTTTCTAGGAGACGCTACTTTCTAAAAGAAAAGGGGTTATAGTTCGAGTACCAAGCGTTCCATCGGCTTTGAATGCACAACTGCTTTAAACATAAGCTCCAGATGATCGAGCACAAACTGCGCGTCCACTATCTTGGTCAAAACTCCGCCCAAACAACGACAAAGAAACTTCTAAATTAGTTCAGCTTGTATGTAAAAGAGAGTAGGAAACCAGAATTTCACTTTCTCGGCAGGGTACTGATTGTACAAGTGGAACTGCTTTCCGAACGCCGCCGCCAACTCCGTGCGCCACTCGCCGTCACTCACATTCACAACTGTATTCAAGAGTAAGCGCAACACCGACCTCTCCCATGGTTTGCCGTCCATTCGTCCGCCGTTCACTGAGCCCATTTCTGAACGCTACTTAACTGACACTTTCGGACGCACTACAAACGCCACGCACCTTCCAGCTCGGCTTGCAGCTGCGGGCACTCCTTCTCCCAGAGTTGCTGGAAGGCTTGATTGATCCAGGTGACCAGAGCCGGCATCAGTTGCACGATTGCCAAACATCTCTTCACATTCTCAGGAACAGGACCACCAAGTAGGCCGAACAATCTGGCCAGAACCTGTTGTCTGCCAGGCAATCTGGCTTAAACAAACGATCGCTCAGAACTCTCCAACGAAGAGACGTGCGTACGGTTTTCCAGCTCCGTTTCTGACTCGACAACCAGCGGCTTCTCTTCCTCTATTAATCGATTGGCCAGCACGGTCAGACAACGACACAAGTCGGCCATTACAGGTGCGTAGGACTCGACGCAAACGAACTCGAACAGGTACGGCCAGAGCAGACGTGGAGCTTGGTCGGCCGTGCGACTGATGGTCAACAGAGCCTGCGCACACTGCGCTCGCAGTTGGACAGCCGCCGCTTGGGTGTCGGCGCCTTTCTTCGACTGAACCTGGACTGTGGTTAGAAACAGAAAAGCAGTGAGAAGCATCATCGCATACACTGTTCTCTTCCACAGAAACCAGATTCTTAACGAGAAATTCGATCACCAGTCGACCTCCTTCGGCTTCCAGGTAAGTGTGGTCAGCGAGCGCCACTGAAAGTTGGCACAACGTCTTCTTAACCTGAACAGAACTGCGGTCTCAAACTCTCCGGAACAGAAGGTACCACCAACCACCTTGTTAGTGTTGCCCTCCTGCAACACCGGCTGCAAACCTCGAATCACCAGAGATCTTTTGTCCACAAGAAAAGGTCCTAAAGCAAAGGTACGCTCCGAGCAAAGGCCACAGTATCAATTGACTGAGTTCGTTTCAACACGTCTCACTTCAGAAAGTTTCATTTTGGATACGAATACGACAGATATGTCTGAAAGAACCGGGGTTCGTGCGGCTTTTGTACAGCAAAATTCCCTGACCGTTCCCTGACTTTTCCATGACCAAAGTAAAAATTGCCTGACCAACTAGGGTGAGGAAACTGCAGCCAAACTGAGAAAATTTTAAAAAATTAGCTTTGTAAAACGCATTTAAACGCCAGTCAGAGGGTAAATTTCCAGTTGAAGTAGTCGTATATAAAGTCAGACCACCGATCTGGAAAAGGGTGTTGTCTAAAGTGCTGACAGGACCATTTGGCGCCGAGATGTTTCTGCTGCTATCAAATTTTTCCCTGACTTTCCCCTGATTCCCTGACATTTTATAAATTCCCTGACTTTCCCATAACTCCCTGACTTTCCAGGTCCCGCACGAACCCTGAAGAACGACATAGCAAGTGCATATTGGTTTCACGGAAAGTAATGAACTTTTACTTCAAAACGGCCAGGCTTACGCTTATGCTGAAAGAGACGTCTTATTACCGGAGGAATTGATTAAATGTCTAAGAACAGACAGCGCTCCAAGCTTGTACTTCTCCTGACCACTTTGCATTTTTTGCACCAAATAATAGACTAAGCGATCAGCATTTATCGTAGCTAAAGCAGAAGCTATCAGTGGCAGTGGCAGTGTGAATGAGTGCAACCCACTCACCAGTAACATGGAAACAGCGCAGAACCTCGTTCTGATTTTTGGCGTCATTTGGACTAGAGTAATCGACCTCATCACACACCTGAAGAACAACTAATAGGAGCTGCAGAGGAAAGCAGAAAGAGCACCTGTGGAAAGAGAGCAATCCAGATTTCCTCCAAGTACGGCTCGATGGGACTTGTTGCGTCGCTGGCGGCTGCTTCCAACAGCCGACACAAACCCTGCGTGATGTTGTGGGGCTCCACAGACGATTTCTTGTACAAACTGAGCATCGAAGATATCAACCTTTTCATCTCTTCGTGAACCTTTTCTTTGGCAATTATATGACACATCTCACCAAGACAAGGCACAACAAGTGAGCGCAACTGCAAGCGATCACAGTATAAACTGGTCAACAATATGAAGGAGGCTTACTTTTGTGTCTTTGGCACTTAACCAGTTGACAAAGACATCGTAAACGGAAGCGATCTGCGACGCATACACATCCTTTGTGACAGAGGGATCAGGGGCTTCAGTAATGTTGGACACGTACTCTGACACTGACTCGCAGAAATTTCGCACCGCTGTATAATAGGAAAAGTGAGAGCAGTGATACTTAATTAAAAGAAGCCAAAGTTTAACCTTGTGCAAAAGATTGTTTGAGAAAATCTTGCTTAACTGAAGCAAGCATTGGTATTGTTCGACTGAGCACATCAGACATGAATGGCACGAAGCCAAATGCTAAAATGTACAGAGAATGCAATCATAATAAACGGTACGCCGTGCAAACCGAAAAAACCTAACCGCAACAGATAGAAAACGTACGATTGGTGACTGCAACCGAACCCATCGTCAACAAGACGGAGGCTCGTGGCGTGCAGCCGGGCTGAAATTTCTGTAGCAAGCAGTCCATGACAGGAGCACAGAACCGACGACTCAACGTCACCAGCAGTCCACTGGCACTTGACTGCCACTCCTCTTCTGTGTCCTATAAATGGGCACCATATACATAGGTTAGGCTCAGCTCAAAAGAAGCTCTTGGTGCAGATGGAGGCACTAAGAATTTAGGACCAAAAATTTCGTCATAAATTTTAAGCAATAACTGCTAAAATGTGTTGTACACAAATATTAAGCGGCGTTAGTAGTACTGCAGGCAGAGTGCACGCTTATTACGTAAATGTCGCACTGACGGTCTATGTAGCATCAGAATTATTTCTCGTCCCCACGCAACATTTTTGTCATGTATTTGCAAAACCGGCAACTTTACAGTGATTTTGACCCATGTCACGGATACCACCATCAACAAGATTCGTCAACAGCTAGCTTAGTTTACATCACCACGAATACTCGGCAAGACATATCAAAGAAATCTCAATCTGTTTCACTCACCTTTGTTTGAACAATCCTTTCCTACCATCATCCTATTATCTCAAACTTATCATAAGCGACCCTGTTTTATCTAATGGTCGTCGATTTTCATTATCAACCGTTGATCGCCGACCGATCAGTTACGAGTTATCCTGACCAAGCTTCAGCCACATCTTGCTCTTAACGTTTACGTCAGATAACGCAAAAGAACCACTCAACAATTCATTTTATACATTAGAGAGGACAGAGGTAATTGATCGTAGCACTTATTCATGGGTACGCGGCTGTACCTGCAGCTGGACCAAGTAAAGGATAGTTGTAAAGTTACGATCATAAAAGCAGAATTCCACTATTCTATGAAAAGAACACATGCAACGCTGTTCCGTAGACAAGCAACTAACCTTGGCGATGGACAGTTCCTGAGTGGCCAGATTTATAATTAGAGAGGCCAGGTCGTCGTTTAATTTGGACAGCACGTCTGTACATACTTTGTCCATCAGACACAACAGTACAGCCCGCTGGTTGGAGGGCATCTGCAACAGACCGTTCTACTGGAAAGGAAAACAGCAGAAATCCAACCGAAAATAATAAGAACAAATAGCAGCCAAACACAAAAAGTTTAAGGTAATAAAATCAAGCCGAGGACACGGAGGGTCGGGCATGCGCAGGAAGCGAGCAGAGCAAAAACGGTACACTACTTTTGGTTGTTTGCTGAGAAAGGCATGAGTAGTTCTGAGAAGCAAGTCGTTGCGTCGCACGCCCAACGACCGAAGAGAATCACAGACACCTTCCGATACCGATACATCTTTATCACTAGAACCTTCCAACAACGCAGTGATGAGGCCTGAAGTGTAAACCACAACTTGATTACAGTCATAATGCATAAAATGAGTGTTCATCGAACTCAAATGCAACGTACTCTCCAGAGACTGAGCCATTTCGTAAAGAAGAAAAGCCGATGTTTCTCGATCTGGGCGTAGAGAAGAAGTGCCGTTTTTTGTTTTTCACCAAACGCTGATGATAATGAGATATCGCTGACGCTTAAGCATCCGCATAGCTACACAATTTGGCTTTTCTTGTCATTTCCTGAAATAGCTATGGACAAAGACGACCGTGCTGCGGAATCAAAAGCGCCTTATATCCGTGAATGCGATGTTCTGGCGCGATTTCCAAGCTAATATTAGCCATTCTTGCATTCCTTAATAAGTTTACGGTTTGCTCTTGCTTTCTAGTTGTCAATTTAGAAAATCCCTTCTCTTCTCCATAGTTGTTTCATTGCCAAAATAAAATTTTAAGTCTTTCAAAAAAAAATTGAATCACTCGGCAACGGCTAATTGGTTCAGTAAACACACTTCAGAAATTCCTTTTAGTGCTATGGAGCAGCAGTAGTAGGCGCTTTTGCAGTCAATACAGCAGATGGAAACCTGCAGCTAGATCGCAGACCCAGTACGGTTTTAGGTTTGGAAAACACAACAGGACCTCTGGTGCGTACCCTATACCGATACGTAGTAGCGGTACCATGGTACCCCCACGTTTGGGGCCTGTGGTTGTACCATATAAGGTGTACCCCCACATTCGGGGTCTGTAGTGGTACCATATGGTACCCCTACCTTCGTTTTGGTACCGGTCACAGTTGTTAGGGTCAAAAATTAAAAAAACGTTTGAAGACATACATGGGCCGGGGGGTAAGGGGGTATACCCCTCCCCCTCGGCCGGCCATACCCCCCTCTCCACCCCCTCCACCCGTTTCTGGCTTTTTTCGGGGGGACCCCCGAGGTCTGCAACCCCCCTACCCCCCTCCGGATTTTTCCGGCCCATGTGTGAAGACTAAAAAAAATTTATTTTGAAAAAATCAATATGCAAATTAAGGGGAAAAGTGGGAAAATTCACGTACATACATGCAATTTTTTGTAAATTCTTTGGAAGGAGCCAACATTTTATCCAGCAACCTGCATAATATTTCTCTTGCATTGAGCCTAACAGCGACTGCTTAAGAAATCCTTCCTTAGGATTCACCTAGAACTAGAAGTGCTTCTAAAGACAATTTTCAGCGAAATTATGCAGTTACATACACAGGCAGTGTTTAGACCTACGTATATTGTCGTTTTCGAACAGTTTCTTAACTGACTTGAGGTGCAAAAGTGGAAATTTTTTTGTAAGTACCTGTACTTAAATGGTGGACCCATTTAGAACGATTTTCAAAAATTTTTTTTAAATAATTATTAAAAAAAGCAAAAATTTATGGCCTTCAAAAAATTTTTTTAACAACTGTGGAACCGGACCAAATAATACCGAATACCATTTGCATCTCTACGTTTGATCGCGTGCTGATTTTCTATGAAGAAGCGAGGTACAAGATGCAAATCCACTTGATGGTCTAAAATCAAAAAGCAATGAATTACGTAGAACAGCTAAAAAAATTAAGGATCAGGTGTAGCTGGGGGGAAACCAGAAACCGATCCCAAACAAAAACTAATGTGTTTAACGATCATAATTAATTCTAAATTAACGATTTCTATCGATGAATATTGATTATTTTTTGGCAAAATTCCAAAATTTCAAAACCGTCCAAAATTGTCGTGTCATATATAATTTGAAAGCCCTTCGCCTGGCGAGTCTAATCATCACTAAATCAGCATAGGGCACGCCCCGGGGGGGCTTGTTTTCCAAATATAAAAATACCCCCAGGGGACGCATCGGTAAAGGTACGCTCCGGATGGCCGTTTTTCCAAATATAAAAATACCCCTAGGGGACGCATCAGTATAGGGCACGCTGCGGGGGCCTGTTTTAAAAACATAAAAATACCCCTAGGGGGACGCATCAGTATAGGCACGCTCCGGAGGGCCTGTTTTCCAAATATAAAAATAGCTACCCCTAAAGACGCATCAGTACGGGGCACGCTCCGAAGGGCCTGTTTTCCAAATATAAAAATACCCCTAGGGGTACGCATCAGTATATAGGGCACGTTCCGGAGTCGTATAGTCATACGAAAGTTAATTAACTAATACAGTATAGATCAAAAAAAATGTTCCATCGCTTTTTCGGCCTTCACTCAAACGTTTCGTTCTCAGTCAATTCTTTACCGATTTGGCTCAAATTTTCAGCAAAAATTACCAACATGGTTGGCTAAATATTCTGCAAGTTTGGTGCGAAAATTCCAAAGGAAAAAATTTTTTTGAACCAGAAAGTGAAAATCATAGTGGTCTGTGTAAATTCAAATTTCCCGCGTAATTACGGCGCTATCGCTTAGATAGTTGCAGCAATTATCGGGCGGACATTTGGTCATAACATATTCAGACGGCAGCCCTATGGCTTAAGGGACACTAAAATTGGGGAATTTTAAAAACATGATCGAAAATCCCATAGTTAAGAAATCTCTGCAAAGTATTCCCCATCACAATAGGGAATATATTAATAACGTGGGTTTGTTGGTGTCAGTATCCAAGATGTAAAGAATAGGATATCAACTTTAGCTCCAAACCCCAACTAGCCAACAAACCCACCCCGCGCAAAGGCAATCGCCACGGCACTGCTGAATGCGTCTGAGTCGTGTGCATCTTGTCTTGCGCTTATGGCTTACTAACGCCAGTTGTTTTCTGTT
>JASANB010002043.1:0-35571 GCA_030248155.1 Sabatieria punctata | reverse complement strand
GATAATGAAGAACGGCTACCCAATCGTGGATCTGCTGCGAAATTGAGCTCGGCTCACACTCAGCGCCTTCGCAACTTACCTAGAAACAAGGTTCGTGCACAACCTGCAAAGTCAGGCAATTTTGAATCAAATACGGGAATAGATTTAGGTTGTTGTTCTGCACAAAACTGGCTATTTTAGGCAATGAACTATTGTTCTTAGGTTTTTTGTGCAAGCGCGCTTTGTTTTCTAATTGAAGTGAGAAGAAAACTCTATTTACATACTCTTTCGAACCGGATAAATAATGTCCTTCAGATATTAAAAAATATGCTTTATCACTGATACTCTCTCGTCAGGGAATTTTACTTTGGTTAGGAATAGTGAGGGAATCCTACAGTCGAAAAGCATGCAGAAAATGCCTTAGAGAGGCACAATACAATAACCTACTTCAACGGCCGAACTGCGAACTTCTCGCTCAGTGGTTTGCAGGATGCTTTTATCGATATTGAGCAGAAATGCTTCTGAAGATGAAACCGCTGATCTCAGGCTAATCAGCACCCCACTAACCTGCTCTGCAGATTGTGAAATTAGTGGGATGTTCAAGGGAACCGTGTTCCATGAAATCAACTACTAGGTCCTTTTCAACCGACACTTCCTCACCAAAGCTTGAGACAATCAATAAAACAAATACAAAACACAACATCTCTGCAAAAGGCGTAATGCGTATTTACCCACTTCAACCCGAAACAGAGGTAGTGTAGTGGGCCAAAAACCACGAATGCACCAAACTGAGACAAGTAAATAAGTTTATTTGTCTGTTAATCAGAGGTGTATGAACTGCTCAGTTAAGGCACCGAATGGTCGGTCGACACAACAGCTTGTTGGCACAAAAGTAAAAATTAGCAAAATGCCCAATCACCCGTGACCAAACACGGTTCACCGAACGAAAAAAGAATCGATTTCTATATAGATATCAGTCGGACGGCTTGCATCAGAACAGCACAAATGTCATCAAAGTGAAAATAGCATAGATCAAAGGAAAACTAAACTAGCCAAGAGTGAAATTGAAGCACAGCAGCAACCAGAAGACGTCCACTGAGAAAGACGAAACCAGGGATTACAATCAACTCCAGACGTCGGCCTGGTATCGCTTCTGCCGTTCCATGTCTTGCAGCATTTTGGCCGCTTCCTGTTCAGTTTTGCCGCCGATCTGCACAGCAATTCGTTTGAACGTCTCTAGCACATCATGCGCCATACTTCGGGCATCACTAAAGGGGAGAGTTGCAAAAAAAGTGGCCAGTTTAGTTGCAATCAGTCACCCGCAAATGTAGATGTGAGCTGACTGTTCGTTGACCAGCTTCCAGGTGTGTTCGCCGTTCTGCCACAACAAATGCTGCACATAAACTTTGTGCGTCTGTTCGCGCGAGAAAGCCACGTGAAGCTCAGAGAGCGTGCCCGACTGTTTCCACATGTCGAGCTCTTCGGCGTAAATGTAGTCTTCGCTGCGCTTCCGACAGCCAAAGTACAGAATCATTGGTCCTATCTCTTTGCCTACAAACCAAACTGTCTTTGTTATAACAGGCGCTGCAACCAACAAACCCTGTTCCTTAGCGGCGTGTCTATCCTGCAAAAATCCGCGGAATGGGGCCAGACCAGTTCCTGGACCGATCATAATCACTGGAGTTGTAATTCGATGCGGCAGACGTAACGTCGACTTGCGCACGAACACCGGCACCTGCAAGACAATAGGAAATTTTCAGAGAAATAACTGATTGTGTGCGTTGATTCCAGAAGGTGCAGATCTCTTAACTATGGAATCTTCGATCATGTTTTTGAAATTCCCCAATTTTAGTGTCATTTGAGCCTCAGGGCTTCCCGCTCAGTTATGCCCAATGGCAACACCAATCATTCCTGCAAGTCTCAAAGCCATACTCTTTGAATTACCTGAAAAAGTAGAATTTTCCAGCCCTGATGCTTAGTTTTTGGGTCAGAAAACCATTACCAGTTGGAATTTTCGAATCAAACTTGGACCATTTTTATCCAGTTGTCATGTTAATTTGAGCAAAATCGATAAAGAACTGACCGAGAATGAAACATTTGAGTGAAGGCAAATAGATCGATGGAACTTTTTAATCAACAGTATACTGTATTTGCCCTCCCCAAATCGGCGGATGACCGGTTACATGTACGGCCAGACTACACAAGCAGCTAGGATAGCAGACTGCGGTTGAATACCTTTGGATGCTCCTCTCCAGCGGGAAACTTAGCAGCCAGATAATTGGTGCAGACGCCCTTTATAAGTCTGTCGTCGATTTTATACTTGACCACGACGGCGGTGACTGAGACGCGACTGGCCTCTGCTTTCGGACTGCTGGAAATGGAGTAATAGCGAACGTGCAGACGCGGCAGCACCTCCAACAAATGGTCCATCGGCGGTCTGCAAGAAGAGTGCTCCGCCAGCAAGTCCACAATCGATCGCCGCTCTTCGTGAATGTATTGTCGGTATGCTGACTGCAATGAAGACATAAACAATAATAAACTGCACATGTCCCAGTCTGGAACTACAGGCTAGTCTTCCGCGACTGGGAGCTAGAACAGATCACTTACCAGACCTTCCTCTGAAAGAGTCCTCAGTCTTGTAAGTCTTCCTCCTGGGGCCTCGCCATCTTGGCTGGTGGAGGTGCCAGTAGAAGAAAGCAGCTGTAAATGTTGCTTGTCCTTCTCGTCGGAGGTGTAACCGATCAATTCCTTAATGACGTGACTTTTTACAGGCGAAGTGATATCCACGTAATGCATGAGAGCCGTGCGGTAGGAACACGGACACGGGAACGGATGTTTCTTGGAGCTGTCCTCTGAAAACAACTGTATATGCAAATATTTACTGGTCTACTGCGCACTGTACTGTTGTCTTTTTACTGATTTCTTGTTGTTTCTATGTCGAAGCGCAAATCGTACTGGATTGAAGGACTATCGAGCAACGACGATTACGCCCCAGATCACAAAAGTTAGTGCTACCGAGGATTCAGCATTCACTAATCGTTGCTTTGCTTGCAGAAGAACGCAGGCGACAACAGATAGACCACTGGTACGACTACAAACAGCCGGAATCTGTCAAGAGCCAATCAGAAAGAAGCAGGAGCAGGATAAGAGAAGTGGATGACAGCAATGGTAATGTATGTACAGTTAGTCACTTACGGCATCTCCTACTGGTGCCAATCAACCTTCGATTACCTACGCACAGATACCAGATTTCATACGTTTTTAAGGAACCAGTCAGTATCACATACATAACCACTGAGTGCCTGATTGATTTAGAGCCAAGTTGTACGCATATACAGTCCGGATAAAAATGTCTCATCGCTTTTTTACCTTCACTAAACGTTTCGTTCTTGGTCACTTCTTTATCGATTTGGCTCAAATTTTCAGCAAAAGTAGTATGACGACTGGCTACAACTGGTACCAGATAGGTGCGAAAATTCCAACTGGTGCTGATTTTATGAGTCGAAAACTAAGAATTAGGATGATGCACGGAGATTGTATTGTTCAGGTAATTCAAGGAGTATGGCTTTGAAACTTGCAAGAATGATTGGTGTTGCCATTGGCCATAACATACTGAGCGAGCGGACAAAGGTGTAGCTCACAGGGGATTAAAACCGGGGAATTTCAAAAACATAACTAAATGTGACTTTTGTCGAACTTCCTGCTAAAATCTGTGTTGATTAACAACTGATTCAGTGCGTTGATTCTAGAAGGTACAGATTTCTTAACTATGGTATTGCGGTTCATGCTTTTTAAATTCCCCAATTCTAGTGCGCTTTGAGCTACAGGGCTGTCCGCTCAGTTATGACCAATGGCAACACCAATCATTCCTGCAACTTTCAAAGCCATACTCCTTGAATTACCTGAACAATAGAATTTTCGTGGACCACCCTGAGTTCTTAGTTTATAAAACCAGCATCAATTGAAATTTTCGCACCAAACTTGTACTATTTGTAGCCAGATGTCATGCTACTTTTTGCTGAAAATTTGAGCCCAATCGATAAAGACCTAACCGAGAACGAAACATTTGAGTGAAGGTCAAACAAACGAAGGGACATTTTTAAATCTATACTGTACGTATGTTACATTTCATACGCTGAGGGGTTGGGTCTGAACCAAATTTCCCGGAGAACAGGTGAAATACTAAAAATGCACAAAAATTGCTCAAAACTGTAGTTTCGGGCTAAAAACGCAATATAAATAAAAAAATCAAATACCACTCTGTTTTACAGTCAATTTTACCCATTTCCATTATTGAAGTCGTAAAACTTGTGAATAAAAAACTGGCACAAAAGTGCGTCCCAAAAACACGGAAGGGCTGGAAAAATGGTTGCGGGTGGTGGAGGTCTGAGAGACCAAACCGTTGTCGGTGGGGCAGAGGCCGTGTAACGTGTGTAATTCAGATTGTTCTATCGAAAGCGAGGATTTGGTGCATTGTCCCGGCGCCACCCATGTCAGTTGGTCGAAGACGAACTCAGAGGACAGCAAGTTGAACTGGGGCTACGTCTACGGTTGCACTCAGACCGAACAAACCGACATTCAGTTGGTTCCGAGCGAGGCATTGCGCCATGTCAAGTCGTATCGCGGCGTGCTCTCGCGTGAGAGGGCAGAGAAACTGATCCCCGACCGCTCGGACCTCATCCTCTATCACCTGAAGCAACCGCCCTACCCGCTCTACGTGGCCTATAGAACGAGCTTGTACGAGCCCCGCCATTACCCGATTAAAATGCAGACGGCAGACAAGAAAAACTGGGCTTATTTCGTAGACTGCGGGGACCCTGAGACAGCGTCGTTCGGCAGCATTCAAAAGTTGATTGACTACCACAAAACCTACAACTACAAGTACAGACGACCCTACTGCCGACAGCCAATCGTTGATCTGTTTCCTTGGTGGCTCGACGACCGCTTACACCCCACCGGCAGAATAGACTGACACGATCGATTAGCTCTCCCTCTCTACTCCTCTCAACTCATTCTCTAGTAATAAACTGTCTGGCTTATTCGGTCAGGATCACCTCTACAGTTAGAAAAGCGTCAAACGCACACATACAAACAACAGGGTGGGTGGGATAAGACAGTTTTGCCTGCTAGCAGGTGTGGTCCAGGGGGTTTCGCCAAGAGTGGGTCCAAACTTTCAAAAATCGCGAGAACATCTGGGAATACGCTTCAACGACACTTCTTCGCGAGCAATTTCTCGCCAACTTTTCACCGCACGATTTTTCTTCGTTGATATACGTACTTCCTCGCGCGACGCTTACCTCGTAGAAATAAATATACCGACAGTGTGTTGACACAAATTACTTCCGGAACCAATTTGCGGGTAGTTAAACAATCAGCCTACCGAATCGGTGGCATAGGAGGTCGTTTATCCCTTAGTACAGGGTTCGTGCCAGTCAGTGGAATTTAATTTTGTCAGAAGAAATTCCTACATTCTTTTTTACATGCCTCAGAATTTCTGAGACGTGGGTGGATTTTGCTTTTCGTTCAGTCGTGTTTCCATCGCACTCACACTGATTCAGAGAGCAACTAGCTTACCGTCTGTGTTGATTAATTTAAAGACAGTGTCAAGATCAACATCCAGCAAACGACCCAGTTTCTGTACGAGCATCGCATCGTTCGTGGCAAATATTCCAAGGTGGTCACCGGCCTCATATCTAAACGTCTCGACTGGCCACCATCACCAAGTAGCAAAAACACCCTGGCCTACTCAGTAGCGGACACAGGATTTTAAGAAAGGTATGGGAAAATTGTGAAGGAGGCTTGGTTGGGCACGGTAAATTTTTTAAATAATTAGCCTTCACAAAGGTAATAAGAGGGCAAAGCTAATATTAAACTGCATGGTCTATTTGTTTTTATAACTTTTTAGCATATTTTTCTTCCAATCTGGAAAGGGAACCCACCCACTATAGACCCCTGCGCACGCTACTGCATAGAGTAAGCTGGACGCAAACAAACAGAAGAGGCTACCTCAGTCGGGACCCCTCCACATCGAACTCGACATGCCGACAACTCCTGTCGCCAGCGGTGTGCAGCTCTCTATTAATGGCGACAGGGGCAAGGAACGGATTTTTCTGGTCAAAAGGAGGTCGTTGTCTGACAAAACTGCCCAGCCGACCGATCTCGCCGTGGAATATCTGCGTCTGTTCGAAATCTCCGGGCTCAAGAGTTTCAAGTCGGTACTGTCGCATGCTGACTTCCTCACCGGCTTGTAAATCAAACAGTTCACACATGGCAGGCCAGAAACCCTCGCGCCATCGCATGAAATCTTCTTCCAAGCTAAAATCGCAGCCGAATCTGTGCTTCACTAATAACCAACCAATTTTGTACTTTCCGTCATCGTCACCCAGACCCAACTGGTAGACGCGCTCAGCACCCAATTCCTCCAACTTTTTGTCCGTAAATTTTCCCATCTCATTATAGTGTTCGTAGGTTTTGTTGCCCAGTCCGAACACCTACAGATAAGCTGCAATTGACAGTCAAAGGGCAGATGCAGACAAACCGCGTATCTGATGCCGGACATATCGGCACCGCCGCTCTGCAGAAACTCAAAGAACTGCTGAGCGTTGTCGGTTGGGTCTCCCTCGCCGTAAGTGGCCATACAGAATAGCACCACCGAATTCTCAATCTCAGCTAATTGAGGCAAATCTTCCTGAAGTAGCACCAGTCACAATAAACTAACAGACCATTCGCTAAAGGGTGCCTTGGCTAAGTCAAGCTGTAAGCCGGTATATACAGTACTATAACCTCCGTATCCGTAAATGGGACGCGACGCCCCATAAATGGGAGCATTTTGTGGCACCGAGAAAATTCCATGATTAACCGATATACAGGGTGTCTAACAAGGGTTGGGGTCAGTTCGCCGCAGGTAATAATTTTTAAATTCGGTTTACAAGCGTACATGTACTGTGACAGCTTAGTATGTGAAGAAAATGTGGTAGTGTGTAGTACGTAACGTACAGCATGTCGGGTCGGGACTGGTCGTATCATCAACGAACGCATTTTGCACATTGTTCAGGCAGGTTTCGGTCCAGAACGGGAACGTACCTTGTTCGAGTACAAGTATTTATCTGCTTTAGCTCACAACTTCTCGTTTTAGGATACGTACGTATTTTCTCCTGTATACAGTATATTCGTCTAATTTTTATCAATTCGCGTGTTTATGCATCTGTTCTCGTGCGGATGACGATGATCCATAACTATACAAATACGTCTACATACTACACATTACCACATTAACTTTACATACTAAACTGCCACATGTACGTACGCCTGCTAAAACGAATTTAAAAATTATTACCTGTAGCGAACCGGTCCGCGGTGGAATAACCCTGCGGCAAACCAGTCGCGGCAAACTGGGCGTCTCCCGTCTAAAAAATGGACACATTTGTTTTTGCTGCCATTACAGCAAATTGGCTAAAAATTTGAAAAAAATTGGCATTTCAAATTGGCTGAAATTTGAAACATACAGGTTGTTAAAAGAACGGAAAATTTGCTTTAGTTTGAGCAGGCGGATCTTTTAGGTTTTGGTCTATTTGAAAGGCCGATCGATTGGTTGGTCGCCGGTAAAGAACAAACCACTCAGTTGGGGATACTCTAAACGTTTAAAGTGAGCGATTTCAGAATACTGTTATTTTCCACTGTTTTTTTCGTTATCTTAATGAAAGCTTCATCAATCTTTAAAGAATTATTTATCTTTCATTTAAAAAAGATTCATTGAAATCGGTTGAGATTTGTGGTTGCTACAATAAAAAATCTACGGGGTTGTTTTTTTTGTGACAGACGCTGTATTTTCGTTTGTTGTTGTATAGTTTGATACATATTACAGTTCTATTGTACAGGGTTTCCCACGCTAGATGTCCGACGTTTGATTGTTAGCGGCGTGCTACTGTGTGAACGAAATTCAACCAAATTTCACACAAATATACAGCCAAGGGTAACTTGCAAAACCAATTTAGACACAGTCTTGAAAGTTATGAAAATCGTACAACAAAATAATCTTCAGCTAGTGAAACTGGTCTGTTAAGCAACAGACTAAGCTGAAATTTGGCAGGCATCTAAGTTACTATGTTTGTATGAAATTTGGTTGAATTCTGTTCGCACACCTCTAACGATCAAACTTGGGACATAGTCTGGGACACCCTGTATTTCAACAGTCAGACATTTCTCGACATACCAGTACTTTGATCAGACGATCAACTTTCACTAACGCATTCACTTAAAATGCATATACATATGTCGAGAAATACCTAGCAGTTCAAGGACCCCTTCTGACACCAATCTTAAGGCCAAATTCTTGCCGGACCGTCTAGAACGAACAAATTTACCATTTCACATTCTTCAGGATCCAAGACTATAGCCTTCAGACTATATCTTGTAGCGTCTTTTGCTAAACGTCCCGCTAATTCCTCTGCCGTGCCGGTTTGGGATCCATAAAATATGGCTACACTACGACCCTGAAATCAACGCAAACAACTAGGCACTCAACCGAACAACAACCGGGGTTTTTTCACAAGGTACCGGAAGACAACTCTATTCACTGTACGACAATGGCATCGATATGATTACCATGTACGGTCAATATAATATTGAGAAATCCTTGACTGGTCAAGTCATGCAAGAAAACCATAGTCGTTAGGTAACGGGGACAGCCACGTCGCCAGCATTGGCTCCGCTGGGGAATACAAATTGTAGGCGCGAAATTTAAATTTCGGTGGGGGAAACTGATTTTTTGGTGATATATTAAACATAAGGCAAAATACGAAAAAACACTTGAGCTAAACCAAATTTCGACAAAAACTGTGCATAAAAGCAGATTTTCATCAAACAAGACGAAAGTTGGAATTTGGTTAAAAATATTTATTGGTAGAATTAAATTTTGTTCTTTGACCTGAGCACATCCATAAACATAGCAAAGCGGTAAACAGTTAGTCAGGAGCTTATTACGTACCGAATTCTTCATTTTTGATATAAAATTCTGATCGTCCATGAGAGATCCGCTGCCGGCAGCAGAAAGAGGCGTCATTGGGGATATGTTTGGCATGCTTGGCTCTGGATTATAGCGATTGTTAAGATATTTGTACAGGAAGTAGGCAGCTGCCACCACAACAGCCACAAATACAACCAAATCAAAAGTATCTAATTGAGACAACAAGTCCATGGCTGACCTGCAAACAAGATATGCTCTAAGTGCTATTAAAACAAAATATTCGCGAAAACACCCGATGCAACTGCAGCCACTCACGCAGTTTAATGCATGTTCACTCGCAATTATTCCTACTAACAACTGTAATAGACGTCACAAACTCAGAGGAACGAAATGGGAACAGTGGTGGGACGCCTCAAACTTTAAGGCTAAACTCAAGCTCACTCGGAATAGAAGCACCGACTTGGGCTTCATAAACAAACTTGCAGAGGATATCGAGCCCACGGTACTCATTAATCTGCGCAACAGAAGAAAATCAGATTTTTTCCTAACCGGGATTGGAATAGGGCTAAAAGTGAGCACAGCAATCAATTCTAGAGTCTCCGGCGACTCTATGTTTTGATGACTGTTCTGTGTAGGTGAAGCAACAGGTTTTGGAAGCGGCGTAATCGATTTCAGAGGTTATGATTAGCCAATACAGGATGTTTTGGCTGCATAGCTAGGTAAATCGGTGCAAATTGAATAATAAATATGGAGCAAAAGTCTGTGAATTTCGGTTTCTTTTAGAACAGATAGATTATGACTGGTGTACGATTCGCAAAGGTCTAAAAAAATATTTTATTACAAGTTTCAATGATTAGTGGTCTTCTGAGGTGTTATTATATACGACCCCCCCCCCGAGGTCTCCAACCCCCCCTACCCCCCCCCCTCCGCCCATGTATGAGGGGTCCCGAAAAAAGGCCAAAAAATGTATATTTTGCCTTTATTAAGGGGAGGGGGTATGGCCGGCCGAGGGGGTTGTATTGACCGGCGAGGGGAGGGGGTATACCCCCTCACCCCCCGCCCATGTATGGAAGTGGTTCATGCCATTGGATATCCCTTGAATTTAATCAATCGATTAACACAAAGCCGATCTCAAATTTCTATTTCTGTTGCAGCCATAAACCAAAGAATAGCTTTTTTAATTGAAGAAATCGTCGTTCCTGCCCACCGTGCTGCTAACAACAGGAGTTAAAATAAAACCGGTAACCTTGGGTTGAAAGACTAAATTTGATCAAAATTGACCGTTTAATTACTTTTATCACACACAGAAAATCGCTTTATTCTAACGAAAATGGCCGTTTATTCTAACGAAAACGGCCGCCGCAAACCGCAAGGGACTCAAACCGACTCAAATTAGGTCCACTTTCTTGCGCAAAAACGCGTTACCGTTGCCGAAAGACAGGTGCATTACTCGCGCACCACGAAGATCTGTACAAAATGGTTTGGTGCGTTGGATAGCCCTTGAATTTAGACACTTCTGTGAAACAGGCATTTTTATACGTCAACGTAGTAGAGAGTAAGAAGGGGAAAAGTAGGTTTTCCGGCCCAAATTAGGTCCACCTCATACATGGGCCGGGGGGGGTAAGGGGGGTATACCCCCCTCGGTCGGCCATACCCCCCCTCGGCCGGCCATACCCCCTTCTTTCATGGGATCAGGTGTAGCTGGGGAAAATCAGGAACCGAACCCAAACAGAAATTAATGTTCTAATGATCATAATTAATTACAAATTAACAAGCTTTATCGAAAAATATCGATTATTTTTGGCAAAATTCCAAAATTTAAAAATCGCCCAAATAGGTTCATGTTATATACCATTTGAAAGCCCTTTGCCTGACGAGTATAATAATGATCACTACATCAGCATAGATAGAGCACGCCCCGGGGGACTGTTTTGCCAAATAAAAAAAGTACCCCTAGTGAGGCATCAGTAGGTAGGTACAGGAACGCTCCGGAGGGCCTGTTTTCCAAATAATGTACCCCCAGAGGGTCGCATCAGCATGGGGCACGACTACTAAAGTAACTAGCCTACGTGCCACACCAGTGTAAGTAGGTACAGGATGCTGTGCCCAAAACGTTCGCGGGAATTTTGGGACTTTTGTCGTCGTAGTAACTACCTACGTGCCTTCTGAGGCTCAGCGCGATTACTGTATTACAGTAGCCAACGAAATTACAGAACATACGTGCTGAACATCAATTCTTGGATACCACAAATATCAATTCTTGGTGGCAGTTAGTGGTGCGGGCCGGTGATCTCCGGATCAATATTTAGCGCTATTTAGCAGGCGGTAGATTTATTTAGCAAATCGAACAAAATTAGCTGGCCTACTAGATTTTTTTGCGGTCGCTTCTACGGTCTGTCAATGCGTAAAACCGTCTAAACAAGAGAAATTCCATTTATTTTTTGGAAATCCTGACTGATTCTTCAGGTGTGTTTGTGCAGACCTGTTTTTCAGACTTTTTGTAGGTGGGAAAATTTGTAAGTAGCTCCAGTTTATTTAGCTGATCGTCTAAAGGGATTAGACCTAGTTCCTAACCAAATTTTAGTTAGTAGTTAGTGGTTAGTAGTCCAAGCTTTCAGGCTTTTCAGTTTGTAGTTAGTGGTTAGTAGTCAATTCAGCCAGCGATCCGAGTTTGTAGTTAGTGGTTAGTAGTCAATTTGTAGTCCGTGGGGCTGTGCGAAAATGACGTCATCGGTTTAGGGGGTCGGGGGTTGGGTACTAAAAAACGCTCAAAAATCGCAAAAAATCGTTAATTTGGGCTCAAATACAGCTAAAATGCAGTTAATTTTACAGGCGACTTTAGTAATCTTTGTGTTTGAAATTCTAAAAAATCGTAAAAATTTGCTAAAAAATGACTTGTTGTTGTTGTAGTTGTAACTTTTTGTCCTTCGGACTAGGAGTAGCCAACTGCTATAGAGCAGGAAGAGACACAAGATCCGGCAGCCTCCTTAACAACAACCCTCTCTTCCTTTTTGCTTTTGGTGTGTGCAAGACAGCTAGGTTGGTTGTACTGTTTCCCAGTTAATTTATTTTCTAATTAACTTGCTATTAACCAGGGATGTGAGGTGGGAAAAAAACACCGGAAAAAAACTGTTTTTTTCCGGAAAAAAACCGGTTTTTTCCTAAGGGTCGGAAAAAAACATAAATCGCGGAAAAAAACTCAAGCTAAAAATAGCTAATTTACGTCATTTTTCGTTTAAAAAATGGACTTTTGCTATGTATAATAGGCCATACTGACTCAAAACTGTTAGAAAAACAACAAAATAGACCAAATTTGGCATGAAAAAACAAAAATGCAAACTGCTGTAAGAAAATTTGCATATAGCGTTATTTATGGAACCTGTCAGGCACTGTTTCATGCCTGTTTCGTGATTTATATCAATGTAACATGTGTATTTCTGGTCTAACAAGACTGAGGAAGGTGCTACAGGGTGTCTCAAAAAAAATGATCACATTTCTTTTTACTGCCATTTCCGCAAATTTTGACCAAATAGGCTGAAATTTGGACCATAGGTGCCAAAACTCGGGGAATTTTATGTGTTAAAGTTTGGTGCACTAGACTTGACTCATTCCCGAGAAATTTCAAAAAAAAGTGAAATTTGGTAATTTCAATAGTGAAAGCCGGTCACCGAAAAAATGATCACATTTCTTTTTACTGCCATTTCCGCAAATTTTGACCAAATAGGCTGAAATTGGGACCACAGGTGGCACAATTCGGGGAATTTTATGTGTTAAAGTTTGGTGCACTAGGCTTAACTCATTCCCCAGAAATTTCGAAAAAAGTGAAATTTGGTAATTTCAATAGTGAAAGCCGGTCACGAAAAATGGAAACATTTCCTTTTCCTGTATCTTTTCTAATTTTTGTCGGAATTGGATGAAATTTGGAGTGTAAACGCAGAAGTTCAGGGTAATTCGTGTGTAAAAAGTTGACGCATGAACTCCAACGCTATCGTTAGAGTTTAGGCGATAATGTAATGTAACGTTTTTTTCGGTGACCGGCTTTCGCTATTGAAATTACCAAATTTCACTTTTTTTTTAATTTCTCGAGAGTTAGTCAAGCCTAGTGCACCAAACTTTAACACATAAAATTCCCCGAATTTTGGCATCTATGATCCAAATTTCAGCCTATCTGGTCAAAATTTACGGAAATGGCAGTGAAAAGAAATGTGATCATTTTTTCGGTGACCGGCTTTCACTATTGATTTAACAAATTTCACTTTTTTTGAAATTTCTCGGGAATGAGTCAAACCTAGTGCACCAAACTTTAACACATAAAATTCCCCGAATTTTGGCACCGAATACAAATTTCAGCCTATTTGGTCAACATTTGCGGAAATGGCAGTAAAAAGAAATGTGATCATTTTTTTGAGACACCCTGTAGAAAGCGTTAGGAATCATAAAACCAGCCTAGGATACTCAGAACTTGGGCTGGAGTTTTTTTCCGCGATTTAGGAAAAAAACCGGAAAAAAACCGGAAAAAAACTGGAAAAAAACAGGCCGAGGTTTTTTCGGAAAAATATACAACCCTGCTTTATTATTAACTATTAACTTTGCTTGTAACTGTCAGGAATTGTATTTACTAGCTATTTACTTGCTAGACACCGCAATTTCAAATTTAATTTGTTATTAACTTGCTATTTGCTAGAAATTTGCTATCTATTTGCTATCAATTTGCTAGAATTTGCTGCAAATTTTTCGCTCAACCAAAGATATGCCTGCGAGATTTTCCGATTATAAGACCACCATAGTTGTTATAAGATCGTGGTTTTCAAAAGGGCGTCAAAAGTGACCCATTTGGGCATTTTCCTATTTGTCTCACAAATGGAAAACCCCGGTACCGTTTAAAATCAAAACTATGTATACATCTCTGTTTCAACAAGCTGAATAAGCAACAGTAGCAACAGTTCTCTGAAGCACCGGCAATTTTAAGTTTATAGCTAACATGAACACATTCACACTCACTTCATTGTTCCAGTTTTCTATTTGCCGAATCTACTGTCAGCCTAGAGACTGACTTTCGTCCATACGTACATACTTGCCTATTAGTACTGTTATTTTAATATATTAATATTAAAATAAAACTATTATTAATAGTGCCATTTTAATAGTATTAAATCTATATTAATATTAAAATAGAGGGCCTACTATTATATTAAATTAAATTAAAAATACAAAGAGGGGCTGAATATTAAAATTTAATTTAAATAGTATTTTAATAGCATTTTAATAGTTTGACCTTGTTTCACAATGAAGGAGTTACCTAGAATACTAGAATTTAAATCAGAATTTTACCTCAGAAAATGATAAAAATTGAAGGTGTCTGACAGCCCTCTGAATCTCGAATCTTGGAAACTGTGGAACTTTTCTCAGTAATAGGCATGAATGACAAAAGAACCTTAATCTACTCAATAACCTACAGTACAGTGTATGTAGCAGTCTTTCCTGTCAATAATGTCTCTATAACTATGCATCAATATTTTCTTTCAAATTTTAATGCCTAGGTTCTGTTCGAATGCAATTTCGAATATCTTAACAGGTCATCTGCGGAAGGGGGACTGTGTCTGAAATTGCAGAAAATCGCAAAAATTTGCTCAAAAAGGTATGTCGTACTTGCCAGAAAAATCGGAATGAGGGTCGTAAAAGTCGTCTCGAAGGAGGGGTCCCCATCCGGGCTGTCTGGCCTAACTCGAGTGGGGAGCAGACCCCCAGACTCCTCTGTTACATGTATGCTTAAAACCATGTTCAGACAAAGTCATTTTAAAAAGAATGGTCGTGAATTTACAGAGAAAAATGCTTCTAAGTTGGATCTCTGATTAAATTTTCAACTTACACTAGCAATTTCAAGCAAAAGATGTTGTTTCACCAATTCGCTAAAGTGTGTCCAAAACTTTTTTAAGTTCATTTTAGAATCTACTATTAAAATGCTATTAAAATACTATTAAAATTGTTATTTAATAGTATTAATATTAAATCTAAATTAAAACTAACAGGGGACTATTATATTAATATTAAATTAAAATTAAAGTCGGCTAGTTCTATTATATTAATATTAAATTAAAATTAAATTTCACTATTAAAATAACAGTACCTATTAGCCTTTAAGGATAGCGTAAACTGATTGCGTAAACTACCCATGGCCAAGACGCGACTTGCCAGAAGGATCAGAGGGGGGTCGGAGAAATCATTTCAAGGGTCCGATTTCGGCTGGCTCTTTCGGGTAGGGGCAGACCGCCATCTGTTACATGTATGGTAGTGGACAATCAGCCTTAATCATTGGAGTACATAAGAGTATGCACCTTATGTAATTACACTACAACTACTAAACTAAATTAGATGCTCAATGAAGTAAGGTGCCAAACAATGTTTTTAATTTCTGTGATTAATGGAAAACTTTCGCCTTTTTTGTAAAATTTCATATAAGCTGTTATAAAATAACTGTAGACAACCGTGCAAATTTCAAGATTTAAGACTACAAACTCGGGACGAAAAATATGTAGTTAGTGGTCAATTTGTAGTCAGCGGTTTTAGTTTGTAGTTAGAGTTAATTTGTAGTCTCATTTTTCCCAAAAGTCAGGTAGTTAGTAGTCTTTTAGTTTGTAGTTAGTAGTCACTACAAACTAGGTCTAAAAGGGATTCAGCGTTCCTTGGGAACAAAAAGAAATAACGCATTTAATCTATCAATACGAAGCGGGGGAAATTCTGTCGGAATGAGACCTGGCTGACGCAATTTTGTGTTTGTTAGGCTTCGTAGTCAGAAACGTAGCAGTTCATACGTTCTTGACCAAGCGCAAGAAGAAAATGCAGGCACAATAGGTAATTTCGGTAGATGATGCGGTAATTTGTCTTTAAACATTGGAAATTTACTGCTGTCCAAGTGACAGAGCCTCAGATTCCTTCATCACTATGTTGCTTGCTTCTTTTATTGCACGGATTTTGCTGTGCCTTTTACTTTTTTTTGGTTTCACGAATGCGTACAGAGTGTTCGTGAGCTCATCGTGCTGGGGAGCCTGAAGTATTCAAATTGGAGGGATCGGTCAATCTAATAATTGTTCTTCCGAACGATCATGTGATTGAGAGTTGTTATGTTGTTCTGTGATTTGATACCTGTTCTTCTTTACTGAAATTTCCTCTTGACCAGTAAATAGAGAATACAATAACGCCTGGACGATCTTTCTTGGTAATAGTATGTTTTTGAATATAATGCGGTTTCGCACTAATTTAGACCCTAACTGGAGACATGGCACGGTTCCGAAAGCGTTTGAGTTGAGAGAAGCTTGGTTGGAACTGACTTCGTCACAGGTAGATTAAGCAGTGCTAAGTGGGTCTCTGCTTAATAAAACCTTTATCCCTATAGAGTTGTTCAGGGCTCGTAACCCAGCGGATTCAATCAAGCAGCAAGAGTTACCGTTGTGAAACCAATAATGAACGCGTTTTCACATTAAAAGTGGTTGTGCTCTAGTAGGTTAATCCGAATCTTCGGTTGGTCAGGTCATGTGTATGTGTTTAAACAAGATTCTGTTTCACTTCACAGCATTGTAGAACCCGAAACAATCTAAAATTGCATTCGGACCAGTTTAGTGCAGACCGCCTAAACAATGGGCCACTTTGATCGGGAGATACCAACGACGCACCGCAGTTAGTAGTTTACGGGTAATATCGAATCGGCGCAAAGTTAATCGGCGCAAAGCGCAAAGTGGCGCAAATTTTTCAGTGGTTGCGTGAACATCTAAAATACTGTAGCCCGCGAAATTTAAATTCTATCGTTGGAGCTCGCAAAAGAGCATGTATTTACGTCACTCTAGAAATGAACTTTCGTTTTGGCTGACAAAAATGTACAGATTTCATTGGATATTGGAAGAAGCTATTGACAGTAACTATAATTTTACTGTTTTTTCGCATAACATTGATAGATATGGTTCAACAGCTGAAAACGTGGATTTTCCTTTAGGGGGAGTTTTTAGGGGATTTCGAATTTTTAGGGGATTTGGGGGATTTTTTATGATTTAGGGGGATTTTAGGTTTTGGACCTGGCAAGCCAACACTGGAAAAAAGTGCGTGTTTAGACCGTTGCCTAACCAGACGAGAAAATTTTGAAAATTAGCCCTAAAAAGAATTAAAGAAAACAGAAAATTTATGTACATCGTCCAGTACAAAAGTCAAGTATATACCGATCAGAATCAAAGGACGGGCTGGGCCGATCGACCGGCTACTAATGCCCAACCCTTAGTAAATAAATTGCAAGTAGATTCTAACCTGATAGTTCACTTTTAAACAGTGGCGTATCCAGGGGGGTGTAAGGTGGGTACCCCCTTTGCGGTGGAGGAAGGAAGAGAAAGTCTGTCAAAAATAAGCGAAACTAATGCATTATGTGCCAAAACAGTCTATTTTGTACTCAGAATGCCTTTTAAATGCGTTTTTAATGCTAAATTTTCAAAATTTTCTCGCCCTGGTCGGGCAGAAGCTCAACCAGGCCACTTCAAACTACTAAAACTTGTATTTTCTGTTAATTTTGAGCCTCGACTGGAGTGTGTTTTAAACGCGTTTTTGAAGACAAATTTTGCTAAATTTTCTTGCCCTGGTTGGGCAGCGGCCCAACCATGCACTTTCAAAATTTTACACCCACCCCTTTCCGAAATCCTGGATGGATACGCCACTGCTTTTAAAAGCTTTTGCGGCTTTTCATTTACTCTTTTGTTACCACTTGGGCAACGGGCCCACAAATCGCCAGACATTGACATATACGGCCCTAAAACACACTTCACTTATGTCTACATTGTACTCTACTTATCTAAACTATACGCTGTGCTAACTGAACTGAATCAAGGTGAACAAAGTAACAAAAACATTAAAGTGGAGGCTTTGGTCTTAGCACTCCGAATACAGAGCGTGCGGTAGTCTACAAAGAGATCGGACTCGCCATTTTCCCGCCGTAGCCGCAATTTTTTCCGCAAGTCAAAAGCTTTCTTAGCTTGCCACGGCGTCAGATCACAACCAATGTACACAGATGCATACTGGGCCTTTGCAGACAATTCATTGCATGTTGGTCTGTTTAGTCACTGGACTTTCAATTCCATCACAACCTTACGATTCATATCTGTACCAAGAATCCGAATATTCAAAATATTCATGCAGTCAATAGACAGCTCAGAAAACAGATCGTTTACTAGTGCAGGGATGTCCTTACTGTCTGTCGCTCGAGTGAAGAGTCCATTAATCACAAGGTTCAGACTGTGCCGTTCATGCTCTCGCATCTCTCGTTCCCAGTCACAAATACGCACCAGCCGAGTGCGCTTTGTCGTACGTAGCACGAAGACGGATTTGGAACAGCCAAGCCATTTCTGGCAGTTCGCAAGACAGATGCGTAGGTTATCTTCATCGCGTGAGTGGACAGCTTCTCCAGATCAGCTGTCACCTTTTCAAGTTGAACGGCAAGGGATGACACTTTGCTGCAGAGAGCAGAATAGTCATCATCAGGAGGGCCTTGAGCAGTCATGATAGCCACTGATGGCCAGTCGTCACGGTCCATTTCTTTGGAGCGAAGTCTCTCAAACCAGGTCGGCGCAGTCCGGACAATTCAGCAATAAAGTTGGTTTCACATGCAAGACTACAGACCTCATCACAGTACTGAACGGACACTCTCGGTCCCAGCAAAGACTTTCGAAAACAGGGCTGACACAGGAATGCTCCACCGCAGAAGGAGCATCTGACGAATTTTACGGGGCCAGAAATGATCTTGTAGCCACATTGAATGCAAGTCACATTTGTGAAAGGACTTTGCACGGCTTTTAACACAAGAGACAACAGAAGGAAGAAGAGTTTATTACTGAAGAAGGCAATGCGTTCCAAATAACTGTTACCCTGTTCTGTTAGCAAATACATTTTGGTTGTGTCGTCGAGACGAGTTTACTGTGTAAATAATTTCAACCTGAGGCCATGGGTGCACGAATTCAAATAATTCAGACTGAACCCATTTCCAAAACTCGAACTGCCAAATTTTTGAACCATCACAGCCAAAAGAGCATTTGCCTTGCCTACAGAGGCCCCTCTCTTATCAATGATGGTGTTGAATGTCTTTGACTGGGTCTAAATCATCCTGTTAGTTTTCGCAAATTTACGGGTTTGCTAAAAAGTTACTATGACAACAATCTTGGCTAGTCTTGAGTTGTAGGTAGTACGTCTTTGTTGTTCTGTGTGCTTGTTTGCATGTACTGTACATATTTGCTTTATGTGTTTGTGTATGTTGTGAACGTAGCCTACGGACTAGACTGGTTCTACTGCCATATCGTTCACAATAAAAATGATTCTGGAACAGACTACCGCCAGACGTTGTACAAAAGCCGCTCGGATTTTTTAATACCTTTTTAAGATCAGACAGTTTTAACTGTGTTTTACAACAGGCTCAAAACAGGGTTTTGATGACTAAAAATCGTGTAAAAATCCTGTCTGAAGTGCAAAAATACCGTTTAAAACCCTATTTTTGCTTTAAAACGTGCAAACAACCCATTTTATTCGACATAACACAGTTAAAATGCATTTCTGGACCTTCTTTAAATTTTGAAACCCAAATTAGGGTTCCGGAACCCTATTTAGGGCTTCTAAAGCGCTAATTGGGGTTCCAAAACCCTGTAAACCCTGTTCAGGATCTCTGAAACCGTAACCAGGGCTTTTGGACCCCTGTTTGCAGGTTTAGAAACACAAAATTGGGTTTCAAAAAATCCCCCCCCAGAATCCGGCTGGGGAATTTTCTCCGAAAATCGGGACTGGGGAAATACCCCCATTCCCCCAACTACATGTATGCTTGCTTGCGCCCTCCCCTGTAGCGCAGCAGTTTTATTGATAGTACGAAAACCGCTGATAAAGGTAAGGTTCCAATGTCCTACTGGATATGAGATGATGGGTGAGTGACGTTTGGAACCGTAGAAGTTAGTTTGCGGCCGAAAAGTTGTTAGGTATACAATTCGATTTCAACGTGCGCAAACGGCAGGTATCTACAGTACCTACCTTACCTACCCTACGACGTGCTCCACAGTTGTTCCTATTTTCCTGCTTACCACAGTGTTTGGTTCCGTTAAACCACGTGTTTTCCGTCGGCTGCCTTTCTCTTCAGACAGTACATCACTAATATACAGGGTGTGTCAAAAAAAAACAACCCAGCAGAGTTTTTGCTGTAGCAACCGCAAATCTCAACCGATTTGAATGAATCCTGCTTTAGATGAAAGACGAATAAATTCTTGAAAGACTGGTGAAGGCCCTATTAAGATACGATGCTTAGTTCCTGAGATATTTTCCTTCAAACTCAAAACAGAAATTTTGGCAGTGAACAAGAGCGATTCCGTTGCACTTCACAACAAAACGGATTCCTTCTGCTGAGGGGCAACAAGACTTTTACAAATAAAGTAACCAAGCATGTGTGGACACGTCGTGGAAGTGCATAATCTAGCAGTTGGAATCACTGACTTGGCCAAAAAATTGAGAGTAAAAATTCTGAGGTTGTGTGCATGTTACACAACACTGACAGAAGTTCAGCGAAATTTATTGAAGAACACAAAAGTAGCAGCAATACGAAACCTCCGATAGATAAATAGCCCACCCTGTGTGACGTAACTGTCAGTCATTTTTCGACATGCGCATATGCAATGGTCCATATGACAAATGGTTGTGTGCTGCGTGCATAGCCAACACATACAGTACGTATGTGCCTATAAATACTGGCGTAGAGCAAAGGAGCATTATTTTGTGTAGTCAGATTGTATGTAGTTTTGTTGACTGATGACATCTACCGAACCGCTGCAGCCGGCGACGACCAGTAGTACTAAACGGAAATCGAAATCTATAGTCGACCGCAATTCACTGACGTCCAGAGAGAAGCGAGCGAAAGAAGATGGAGGGAAGAGCAAAGAACAGAGAAAAGCCAGATCGGTGCCTTCGCAATTGAAGAATAAGAAGCAGAAGAAGTCGAAAGAGAGGAAGTCGCAGAGAGAGAAACACAGCAAGACAACCACTTCCAGTCTAACTCAGACGGCCAACGAGACCACTCACTCGGTTGCTGCCGACGACGACCACGACGACCCCAAACGACACAGACTGGACAAAAAAGCCGCCAATATTTACAAGGATTTTGTGGACGCCGCAGTCAAGAAAGGAATAGCCGGAATGCAACAAGAATTTTTCTCTGTAAGAAGTTACTCACCAGCCACTTACCACACCGAAGCATTCGACAGCAACCCCACCAGGAACCGATATAAAGGTATCAGTTGGCCGTATCTACTGTACTTACGTGCAGGTGTTGCAGATGTGTTCTGTATGGATGAAACGCGGGTGAAACTATCGGTGGATGGGCCAGATGACGCCGACTATATTCATGCAAATTATGTGAAAGGAGAGGGCCGGGTGAATTTCATTTGCAGCCAAGGACCACTGGATACGACGCTAACCGATTTCTGGAAGATGGTGTGGCAGGAGCGCTGTCCCCTCATTGTGATGCTATGCGAAGTGACCGAGAACAACAAAGTAAAGTGCAGCGAGTACTGGCCCCGCAACGCAGGAGAGACTTTTTCTATCAGCAGATTCCGCGTAGTCAACACCGGCACTAAAGAGGTGGCCTTGGGCCCTGACCAACAAGAACGCTTGACCATGAGTGCCTTGACCCTAACAGACACCACGCAAGTGAGCTTCCTATGCACTTAGAATGCAATGTATGTGTTTAGTGCACACGAACATAGACAACTGACTCACTATCAATGGCCGACCTGGCCTGACAGAGGAGCACCGACCAGCGGCAAAGCGGTCTTGTATTTGGCACATCGTATGGCTCTTTCCGGGAATCTGCACACTTTGCCCGATATAGAGGCGTAATCAAAAAATGGGGGAAACCGTCCACCTATTGATTGGCATTCCAAATCGTAGCCACATTAACTATTTTACAATAGAGGCGTTTTCCCTCACTATTTTACTTTAGAGGCGTAAACGACCTATTTTACTTTAGAGGCGTAAAGTAACGCGCCCGCGGCGTACTTTTTACGCTGTGGCGTAGCGGTTTTGCGGAAATCGATGCATCTAATCGACGCTCCGGTCAAACTATTGTACAATAGAGGCGTAATCGTCCCCTATTGTACAATAGAGGCGTAATCGTCCTCTATTGTACAATAGGGGCGTAATCGATTACAGTAGGACATTTTACTATTGTACAATAGAGGCGTAATCGTCCCCTATTGTACAGTAGAGCCGTAATCGTCCTCTATTGTACAATAGAGGCGTAATCGTCCCCTATTGTACAATAGAGCCGTAATCGTTCTCTATTGTACAATAGAGGCGTAATCGTCCTCTATTGTACAATAGGGGCGTAATCGATTACAGTAGGACATTTTACTATTGTACAATAGAGGCGTAATCGACCTCTATTGTACAATAGAGGCGTAATCGATTACTACTGCTTAAAAGCCGTAGTTTTCAGTTTGCTTCCAAACTGTACATTAAACACATGCATTTATTGTTTCCGAAGGTTTGGCTGCATACCGTCGCATTAACAACACTTTAATTTCAACTGTCTGATGCACTATGGTACAGTAATCTTTAAGATACGGGAGGCGAATGGCAGGGCGCCTTTATGGTGACCTGCAAGTCGGACGGTCCACCTCCTCGTGGGGCCTCCTGGAACTGGGTGCTTTTATTGGGCGCCCAGTACTAACGGACCGACGGCGGATCCGATCAGAAGAAAAGCCATCGACTCGTTTGGGCAGCATCGAGTTACCTGATGGGAGGAACAAACGCGTACAGACTGTAACTTTTTCTTAAAAAGTGCTTGGTCTTCTGACGGATTCGGCCATTCACTATACTGGACTGAGTAGGCTTTCTGCTCTGCAAACTTGCACAATTGTTCTACACTGTCATGGCAGTGTTCGCTATAAACAGCTCAAAATGTGTAAAAAAGTGACTTTGGCATTTCTTCAACTGAACGTTTCAATTGTGGTCGCTGAAACTGCGAGAACGGACTCACGTGCATTTATTATACGAAAAGATACATACTGTAGCATTTTTGTTTGTCTACAGATGACAAAATATTCTAAAACACTCAGACAGGCATAATAAAATGTATCAATCGACCGGCATACAAACTTTTCAGTTTCAAGCAGTTACAAAAACCCGATGTATCAATTACTGTTGGAAAGTCCGGGGTTAAAAAAATAAGTTCAGGTTCAAGTCAAGTCCAACAACGAAATTTCAGGTTCAAGTCCAGGTTCAAGTCCATCATCTAAAAAACCTGGACAATAGGTTCAGGTTCAAGTCCACTGATAATTTCAAGAATTGTTGAAATTTTGCACTGCCCGCAACTTTTCTGAGCCTGTCTACTAGTAATGAAAGACGAAAACCACATTTTATGGGGCAGTAGTTTCGTTTTCTCGCATATTCAGTTTGAAAAATAGGTGTAAAAACAAGAAACCATGAAAATGTTGTGCAATCCAACCGAAAATTTGAAAAATTTTCGCTCAAATTTTGAACCTATTGAGTGAGTCCAGAAAAACGAAACACGTTCAAGTCCGGCTGAAATAAAATAGGTTCAGGTTCAGGTTCAAGTCCACAGATTTCAGGTTAAAAACCTATTAATAAGTCCAGGTTCAAGTCGGACTTGCCAACAGTAGTATCAATCGACCGGCATAGAAACTTTTCAGTTTCCAGCAGTTACAGAAACCCGATGTATCAATCGACCGGCACAGAGAAACTTTTCAGTTTCAAGCAGTTACAAAAACCCTAACAAAGAATATTTCATGGACCATTATCGGTATGCAGATCTCAGAACGTTCGAAACAGCGCTGCGTAAACAAGATGATTTCGTGTTACAACAAGAACAACTGAACGCTTCAATTTACAATAACAAAATCCAACAGACTGCAAGTAGGGCCAGTGAAAATCGACAATTGCCGAAATGCCACGACATTTTCTTAACTGTTAGGGAGCGTGCAACAATTAAGTAATTGCATTTCTGCCCACTTTCGCCCCCTCTCCCCCAAATTATGTAATAATTTGGCTACTCCCCTCCCGAAATTTCAAATTCTTTTGATAGTGTAGCTGAAATTTTTGCATTACATCCAATCTAAAGGCGTTCATCAAAGTGAAATTGAGAAAATGTGAGCCGATGGCTAGAAAACAAGACAACACGTACCTGTACTGTACATACAAAACAATAAAAAAATTATGGCCACTTTAGTGGTTTTTGCAGTTTAAAGGCAAGATGAAAATTACGTACCTAATAAAAATGCCGACACTCTTCCCCCTGTCGTAATAAGTAGTGATGATTTGACGAACTCACCCCATTCCATGCGATTACGTAATTGTTTGTTGCACGGCCCCTAAGTTCATCAGACAATATTATCCAGTTTGACTGTCGCTTTGCGATAATATATATCCGATCCGATCCGATCTGGCGGGGGGTCGTACAATGTGCGGCCCTACGATCAGACCTGCACGGTCCATTTCGTTACCCCTTATATCGTCATCTCGGACGTTTTTGCCCTTCTTTCACTGCCAAGCCACTCAAGCCATGCTGTTGGGCGCCAGGTACTAAGAGAGTGCCTGGCGTGGTGACGTCATGGTGCTGACAGCTCCCTGCGGCCGCCCGGCGGACAGACACTAAACCGGTATTGGCCTTATTGCTGGTTGCTCAGACGGCTCCTGACGTCGTTGATCTTCCCTCCAACGCGGCATGCTTTTAGGAGCGGCTTTCGGTGCAACGGCAGATCCAGTTGGTTCCCATTTTACCTACTCACTGTAACCAGTTTTCGGTGGCCTGGGTGGAGCGTTGTGCCGACGACCAACTCTTTGCAGCAAGAAACTTGCCACGCCGAGAGGATGAACCACTACAACCACTAGGGATGCAGCGGCCGCCGTGACTCAGAGGCAGCGAGCTACCCACTGAGCCAATGACGCGGCGATAATATATATATATATATATGTGATCAAACTGGATAATATTGCCTTATGAAATAAAGTAAGTGATTAAAAATGTTCTGATCTGCGTGGTGTTTGCGAAATAAATATGCGTAGAGATACGTGGGTTACAAATTCGCAGAGGTACCATGCAAATGCTTAAGGCTGTCCTTAAGCGCAGCCCACTTTTGCTCGGCCTGTAACGGGGCGTCCTGATGGGGTGAAATTACCGTTATCAAGTAATCTTTCCACCAAATAGGGATGCGCTCGGGCCGAAATTTTCGTTCTGGTCAGGTCTGGTCCACTAAGTTCGGCCAGGTCCGTTGTACATATTTCGGTACTATTTTTGTACAGTGTATGTAGAAAGTTACTGTACGCAAACACGTAGGCTGATTGCAGAATGCCGAGAAGCTAAATCATGAGAGACAAATCTATCTGACTGCGATTCCACGATATCGAACGCTGTGAGTGCGGCCATAAATAATAGCCTATATGGACTACAGACTGTATCTCAAAGATTACACCACAGTGCATCAGACAGACAGTTGACATTGTGTTGAAAAGTGTGCTTAATGCCCGTATGCAGCGCCAACCATCGGAAAGAATAACCGGATCGGATCCGCCGTCGGTCCGTTAGTACTGGGCGCTCAATAAAAGCACCCAGTTCCAGGAGGCCCCACGAGGAGGTGGACCGTCCGACTTGCAGGTCACCATAAAGGCGCCCTGCCATTCGCCTCCCGTATCTTAAAGATTACTGTACCATAGTGCATCAGACAGTTGAAATTAAAGTGTTGTTAATGCGACGGTATGCAGCCAAACCTTCGGAAACAATAAATGCATGTGTTTAATGTACAGTTTGGAAGCAAACTGAAAACTACGGCTTTTAAGCAGTAGTAATCGATTACGCCTCTATTGTTCAATAGAGGTCGATTACGCCTCTATTGTACAATAGTAAAATGTCCTACTGTAATCGATTACGCCCCTATTGTACAATAGAGGACGATTACGCCTCTATTGTATAATAGAGGACGATTACGGCTCTATTGTACAATAGGGGACGATTACGCCTCTATTGTACAATAGAGGACGATTACGGCTCTATTGTACAATAGGGGACGATTACGCCTCTACTGTACAATAGTAAAATGTCCTACTGTAATCGATTACGCCCCTATTGTACAATAGAGGACGATTACGCCTCTATTGTACAATTGGGGACGATTACGCCTCTATTGTACAATAGAGGACGATTACGCCTCTATTGTACAATAGAGGACGATTACAGTAGGAGTATAAACGCCGCTTTAAAAGCCGTAGTTTTCAGTTTGCTTCCAAACTGTACATTAAACACATGCATTTATTGTTTCCGAAGGTTTGGCTGCATACCGTCGCATTAACAACACTTTAATTTCAACTGTCTGATGCACTATGGTACAGTAATCTTTAAGATACGGGAGGCGAATGGCAGGGCGCCTTTATGGTGACCTGCAAGTCGGACGGTCCACCTCCTCGTGGGGCCTCTTGAGTGGCTTGGCAGTGAAAGAAGGGCAAAAACGTCCGAGATGACGATATAAGGGGTAACGAAATGGACCGTGCAGGTCTGATCGTTGGGCCGCACATTGTACGACCCCCCGCCAGATCGGATCGGATCGGATATATATTATCGCAAAGCGACAGTCAAACTGGATAATATTGTCTGATGAACTTAGGGGCCGTGCAACAAACAATTACGTAATCGCATGGAATGGGGTGAGTTCGTCAAATCATCACTACTTATTACGACAGGGGGAAGAGTGTCGGCATTTTTATTAGGTACGTAATTTTCATCTTGCCTTTAAACTGCAAAAACCACTAAAGTGGCCATAATTTTTTTATTGTTTTGTATGTACAGTACAGGTACGTGTTGTCTTGTTTTCTAGCCATCGGCTCACATTTTCTCAATTTCACTTTGATGAACGCCTTTAGATTGGATGTAATGTAAAAATTTCAGCTACACTATCAAAAGAATTTGAAATTTCGGGAGGGGAGTAGCCAAATTATTACGTAATTTGGGGGAGAGGGGGCGAAAGTGGGCAGAAATGCAATTACTTAATTGTTGCACGCTCCCTAACAGTTAAGAAAATGTCGTGGCATTTCGGCAATTGTCGATTTTCACTGGCCCTACTTGCAGTCTGTTGGATTTTGTTATTGTAAATTGAAGCGTTCAGTTGTTCTTGTTGTAACACGAAATCATCTTGTTTACGCAGCGCTGTTTCGAACGTTCTGAGATCTGCATACCGATAATGGTCCATGAAATATTCTTTGTTAGGGTTTTTGTAACTGCTTGAAACTGAAAAGTTTCTCTGTGCCGGTCGATTGATACATCGGGTTTTTGTAACTGCTGGAAACTGAAAAGTTTCTATGCCGGTCGATTGATACTACTGTTGGCAAGTCCGACTTGAACCTGGACTTATTAATAGGTTTTTAACCTGAAATCTGTGGACTTGAACCTGAACCTATTTTATTTCAGCCGGACTTGAACCTGTTTCGTTTTTCTGGACTCACTCAATAGGTTCAAAATTTGAGCGAAAATTTGTCAAATTTTCGGTTGGATAGCACAACATTTTCATGGTTTCTTGTTTTTACACCTATTTTTCAAACTGAATATGCGAGAAAACGAAACTACTGCCCCATAAAATGTGGTTTTCGTCTTTCATTACTAGTAGACAGGCTCAGAAAAGTTGCGGGCAGTGCAAAATTTCAACAATTCTTGAAATTATCAGTGGACTTGAACCTGAACCTATTGTCCAGGTTTTTTAGATGATGGACTTGAACCTGGACTTGAACCTGAAATTTCGTTGTTGGACTTGACTTGAACCTGAACTTATTTTTTTAACCCCGGACTTTCCAACAGTAATTGATACATCGGGTTTTTGTAACTGCTTGAAACTGAAAAGTTTGTATGCCGGTCGATTGATACATTTTATTATGCCTGTCTGAGTGTTTTAGAATATTTTGTCATCTGTAGACAAACAAAAATGCTACAGTATGTATCTTTTCGTATAATAAATGCACGTGAGTCCGTTCTCGCAGTTTCAGCGACCACAATTGAAACGTTCAGTTGAAGAAATGCCAAAGTCACTTTTTTACACATTTTGAGCTGTTTATAGCGAACACTGCCATGACAGTGTAGAACAATTGTGCAAGTTTGCAGAGCAGAAAGCCTACTCAGTCCAGTATAGTGAATGGCCGAATCCGTCAGAAGACCAAGCACTTTTTAAGAAAAAGTTACAGTCTGTACGCGTTTGTTCCTCCCATCAGGTAACTCGATGCTGCCCAAACGAGTCGATGGCTTTTCTTCTGATCGGATCCGCCGTCGGTCCGTTAGTACTGGGCGCCCAATAAAAGCACCCAGTTCCAGGAGGCCCCACGAGGAGGTGGACCGTCCGACTTGCAGGTCACCATAAAGGCGCCCTGCCATTCGCCTCCCGTATCTTAAAGATTACTGTACCATAGTGCATCAGACAGTTGAAATTAAAGTGTTGTTAATGCGACGGTATGCAGCCAAACCTTCGGAAACAATAAATGCATGTGTTTAATGTACAGTTTGGAAGCAAACTGAAAACTACGGCTTTTAAGCAGTAGTAATCGATTACGCCTCTATTGTACAATAGAGGTCGATTACGCCTCTATTGTACAATAGTAAAATGTCCTACTGTAATCGATTACGCCCCTATTGTACAATAGAGGACGATTACGCCTCTATTGTACAATAGAGAACGATTACGGCTCTATTGTACAATAGGGGACGATTACGCCTCTATTGTACAATAGAGGACGATTACGGCTCTACTGTACAATAGGGGACGATTACGCCTCTATTGTACAATAGTAAAATGTCCTACTGTAATCGATTACGCCCCTATTGTACAATAGAGGACGATTACGCCTCTATTGTACAATAGGGGACGATTACGCCTCTATTGTACAATAGAGGACGATTACGCCTCTATTGTACAATAGGGGACGATTACGCCTCTATTGTACAATAGTAAAATGTCCTACTGTAATCGATTACGCCTCTACAATAGAGGACGATTACGCCTCTATTGTACAATAGAGGACAATTACGCCTCTATTGTACAATAGTAAAATGTCCTACTGTAATCGATTACGCCCCTATTGTACAATAGAGGACGATTACGCCTCTATTGTACAATAGGGGACGATTACGCCTCTATTGTACAATAGAGGACGATTACGCCTCTATTGTACAATAGAGGACGATTACGCCTCTATTGTACAATAGTTTGACCGGAGCGTCGATTAGATGCATCGATTTCCGCAAAACCGCTACGCCACAGCGTAAAAAGTACGCCGCGGGCGCGTTACTTTACGCCTCTAAAGTAAAATAGGTCGTTTACGCCTCTAAAGTAAAATAGTGAGGGAAAACGCCTCTATTGTAAAATAGTTAATGTGGCTACGATTTGGAATGCCAATCAATAGGTGGACGGTTTCCCCCATTTTTTGATTACGCCTCTATATCGGGCAAAGTGTGCAGATTCCCGGAAAGAGCCCATCGTATTAGCGAGTACGCAGACAGCACCGTCGTTGTGCACTGCTCGGCTGGCATCGGACGCACTGGCACTTTGGTGTCGTTGTACATGTGCATGGAACGCTTGATAACCCACCAGCCCGTCGACATTCTCCAAGTAACTTCTCTCGCTCATACCGCTCTGCCAACTGAGCACTGTCTAGATAGCCAAGAGATTACGAGACCACCGACTACACAGCATTCAGACTGAGCCGCAGTACAGTACGTCTTTATATACCGAGCGCTGATCGAGTCTTGGCCGGATTTTATGGACACCGCGCTGCCTAACAAACCAGAGTTTCTGAAATTTATCACTGACTACCGAAAATACTGTACTCCTCCAAACTGATTCTACTGGTCTGTTTCTATTGCTCACTGTCTTGTCCTAGCTATCCAATAAATCGCTCTATATAAACTCACTTAGTACCATTCAACTTACAGTTTGCTATCCTCGGGACCTACAGTAGCAGCGTGTAAAGTTTGTACTTTTTTCAGTCAAGTCAATTTTTTTACAAGTCAGAAGTAATTTTAAAACAAACAAACAAACAGAAACCAGATTCATTCTCTTTTAGAAGATTTTGAAACCAGATTAGACTGGTTTGTGGATTCATATTCAAATTAAAGATGCCCAAATACCTACATGAGAAGATGGCGGCAGTAGCAGACTCAGCCGTAGCAGGCGAGTGTTTTTGTTTCAAATGTGTAGCTACTTCATTTGTATATCCACTTCGAAAAGACCGAAAAACCCGAATTTGGATCGTTTTACGGAAACCAGGTTTCCTTTTCAGGAAACCAGGTTTCTTTTTCAGGAAACCAGGTTTCCTTTTTTAACCGAACTCAAAAAACGGGTTCGCATACCCGAAACTATGGTTCGTATTTTTTTACCCGAATTATTTCGTGAAAATCCGTAGCCAAAACCATGCTCAACCCGAAACACGAATGTGATCAGGTTAGATCTCCTGTGAACTCAACCCGAATCCAAATTGGTAGTACCCGAATCTTTGTAAAGAAAACCCGAATACATTTTTTTGTACACGAAACTTGGTCAAGAAGATCCCAAACAGCTTTTGCGAACCAGATAAATGCCGTTCAACCAAACCAATGAACAGCAACTTAGATTTGCTGTTTATACCGACAACTAATACAGAATGGTAGCCAGACGTGCACTCAGATTTTATTTTTAGGAAGAAGAACGCAAGAAAGAACTAGCAAAATAAATGCAGACAATGAACAATTGGACTGGCCCGGCCGTGTTTTGGCCGCTGGCCCACTGCGGAGTAAATGCAAAATTCGGGAACTGTGAATCTAGATTCGTGTGTATGTAATCGGGATTCGGGTTGGGACAATCGGGGTTCGGGGATCGGGATTCAAGTTCAGCATACTGAACCAATCCTCGTTTCGGTTTTTCTTAAATCGAGGTTCGTATTTTGCGTTTGGAATGACTACCCGAACCTACAGGAACTCAAAAAAAGTTTCGGCTCCACCAGTTTCCATTTTTTGACCAGTTCCTTTTCAGGAAACCAGGTTTCCTTTTCAGGAAACCATGTTTCCTTTTCAGGAAACCAGGTTTCCTTTTCGGGAAACCATGTTTCCTTTTCAGGAAACCAGGTTTCCTTTTCCGGAACTGACACACATGTGTGTCCGGTCTTTTCGAAGTGGATATGTACAGGGTCCGCCAAAAAACAACCCAGCAGATTTTTTGCTGTAGCAACGGCGAATCTCAACTGATTTGAATGAATCCTTTTTTAAATTAAAGATAAACAAATTCTTGAAAGATTGATGTAAGGTTTATTAAGATAGTCTGCTTAGTTTCTGATATATTTGTCCTAAAAAATCAAAACAGAGATTTTGGCAATGAACAAGAGTGATAAAGAACAACCCAGCAGATTTTTTACTTTTGCAACCATGAATCACAACCGATTTTGAATGAATCCTTTTTTGAATGAAAGATTGATAAATTCTTCAAAGATTGGTGCAATTTTTATTGAGATTCACAGTACAGTTTAGTTCTTGAGATATTTGCCTTCTAAGTCGAAACAGATTTTGGCAAGAACAAGAGCGATTTCATTGCATTTCATAATAAAGCAGATTCCTACTGCTGGAGCTAATGATACTTTAGTGTTGAAGTAAACCGAGTTTTTGTGTTACCAGTAAAGCCTCCAATAGCCCTTACCAGTAGCAGGAATCCGTTTTATTACGAAGTGCAGAATATCTCCTGGGGTTTTAGATAATCTGACCTCTATTTCCTCACTCCCTAGGGAGATTCAGAATCCGCCCTGCGCATCATAAAAGGTCATTTTGATTGATCGATTGATTTTATAGTTGGCGGGTCTTTTCCCCTCAGGCTTTACGAGAACAAGTTTAACAACCTGACCCTCTCTTGAAACTGACTTATTTAATTGGCTTATAACTCATGTAGCTTTTTCGTTTTGAAGTCCTTAATTCAAATTGAATCCCACAATTTTCCTGCGCATTTTCACCCCCACGCAGAAGCTTTAATTAAATACTGGCTTTTTCTTCCTTACTACATATAGATTTTCAAAGAATCTTTTTAGAACAAAAAGCCCCAACAAACCCACATGAATCGCAAACGCGCTTCTTTTGATTTGATAGTAACTTACTAATAACAGAACGTACAGCCATTAAACAACAACAATAAGAGTTATGCACACAACGACTGGTATCATTTTTGTTTTGTACTAGGTGGAGACTGGTTTACAGAGATGAACAAAGATTTGGACTTACGGCCTGGAGAGCGTTTGGATGGCCGTTGGCAAGTGGATACGAAGCTGGGAGAAGGAGCGTTCGGGGCGGTGTACCAAGTGATGGATCTGGAAGCAGGACAAGGACCGTTCGCGCTGAAGGTGGAGGCAGTGGAAGGTCCGGAGCAAGTACTCAAGATGGAAGTCTATGTGTTGGAGAGTCTGGCCAGCATAGGGTCGCGCAACGCCTGTCGCATTTATGGCAAAGGACGGAACGACCGATTCAACTACGTGGTGATGACGCTGGTGGGCAAGAATTTAACCGTTCTACGTAAGGCCCGCTCACCAGAGAAGTTTAGCATGAGCACGGCGCTGAGAGCCGGTCTGCAATGTCTCCAAGCTTTAGAGGATCTTCACGCAATCGGATACCTGCACAGAGACGTAAAGCCAGGCAACTATGCAGTGGGCCGGGGCGAGGTGGGCGCGTCGTCTGTCGTCTACATACTGGACTTTGGAATGGCCCGCAAGTACATCAACGCCACTGGTAACATCCGAACTCCACGCGCATCAGTAACGTTTCGCGGAACCACCAGATATGCGGCACTGAACACACACCTGGGAAGAGAGTGGTGTCGGAAAGATGACTTGGAAACCTGGTTCTACCAACAAATTGAAATGACCAAGGGCGCCTTGCCCTGGAAAAACCTGATCGACAGATATGAAGTGCAGAGGGCCAAAGAGTACGCGCGCTCGGAAATGGCAATGCGTCAAATGCTAGAGGAAACCCCTACCAAACAATTCGAAAGTATGATACGTTATTTGGACAGCCTCAACTACTTGGACAAGCCGAACTACAACTTCCTACACAGTCTTATGCGTCGAGCCATGGCGGCACACGCGGTGAACGAGGACCAACCTTACGACTGGCAGATTGGCGACGAGCAACATTCACACATACACAACTCAGACTACTCCTTACAGTCATTAGATCTAGCGCGGCCCACCACTCGTAAAGCCGCTTCACACTATGAACATACCGACCTTACTCGCACTCGAAATTTAAGCAAAAAAGCCCCAAAATCTAAAGCCAAGTCCAAGCCCGCAAGCCAGAAGAAAAGGAAAAGAAGATGAAGTTTGATCACACTGAGTCGTGCATACTAATTTGAATCTTGTCTCACTGATCCTATTATGTAAGCAATATACTACAGATACAGAGTAAATACTTGTGCTTTGCTTGTTGTACAGGCTTAAACACTGCGTTTCGATGGCTTGTAACACCATTTTGTACACAGAAAATTTTAACTATAACAGCGTACAAAGTACATACTATTTATTAAGGGAAGCGCGTTTGCGCTTTCCCGGTGTAGTTATTGTTACCGCGGTCCATACTAAAAATTGTTTTCGTAGCATTCGAGGAGGGAGCAAATGCGCTTCTCTTATTATGTCGGAGTTTGACCAAATTTGAAAAAAAAGTGCCAAAAAAGGGTATTTTTTCGGCCATACTTTTTAGCGTAACTTTTGTGTTTGTGGACCGATTCCTCTAATATTTGCAGGCATTGTAATTTGAAGTTTTTTCTATCTTTTGCTGAAGATTTGAGCGAAATTGGTGGATTCGTTTTCGAGCACTGCATTTTTGAAAAAATGCTCTCGAGGGGGGGGGGGGCTGGCGAAAAAACAAAATGGTGGTTTTCGGCGTTTTTAAGGTACTTCTCGCGGTAACATAGTAACGTGTTATACATCAAAAGTTTGCAAAAATTCTGAATTTTCTATTGGTGCAGTCGGTTTTTGGATATTGTTTTTCGTTTTTGAGTTAAAAATTTTTTTAATTTTTGAAAATTGCCAGTAAAACCAACTAATGGTTTAAGGGTCCCCATGGATCGGACCTGTTACGTTTTGTTAAGCAATGTGTGTAGTTTCATATTACGTGTGGTAGAATTGCATACTAATCCGGGAGCAAAAGTTATGGCCGATTGAAGCACTAAAAATGGTCAAATTTTGGGCACTTTTTTCGAATTTTTTTTACTTTTTGATTTTTGAAGCGGGGAAGAGGGTTGCGCGATCTGGCGAAGGTCTGGAGCTCTGGGACTTTTAGGTTTTGTTAAGGAATGATTGTAGTTTGAAACTAAGGGTCGTAGACGTTTTTTCGACTCCGGGATCAAAAGTTATGAAACATTGAAAAATAGCAAGAGTCGGTTTTTCTTGGTTATGAGACCCTGTGTTCAGGACATGATAATCTGGGTAAGAAGTTTTGCGATTTGGCTCAAAATTTGTGTCAGGATGTAAGGACACAATATAAACAAGATTTTAACATTTTTGGGCGAAAATTCGAAAAAAATTTTTTTTGGACTTTTTGCCGTATTTAGCTCATAACTGTAGTAAAAGTAAACGTACAAAGGGGGGGCTTGCTGATTATGAATGAGAAAAGGCTGTTCTTTCCAACGGTACACAGCAAGCTGCGATCAGAAAGCTCTAAAGATATTTATGTCGGATTTTGGACAAAATTGAAGAAAATGCAAAAAACGCTATTTTTTTGGGCTATGCTTTTTAGGATAAGTTTTATATTTCTGGGCCGATTGCTCTAATATTTGGAGACATTGTGGATTGAAGTTTTCTCTATCTTTTGGTGAAGATTTGAGTGAAATTCGTTCATTCGTTTTGGAATACTTATCAATTGAAAAAATGCTATCATTGGCTCAGTAAGTAGCTCGCTGCCTCTGAGTCACGGCGGCCCCTGCATCCCTAGCGGTTGTAGTGGTTCATCCTCTCGGCGCGGCAAGTTTCTTGCTGCAACGAGTTGGTCGTCAGCACAACGCTCCACCCAGGTCACCGAAAACTGGTTACAGTGAGTAGGCAAAATGGGAACCAACTGGATCTGCCGTTGCACCGAAAGCCGCTCCAAAAAGCATGCCGCGTTGGAGGGAAGATCAGCGACGTCAGGAGCTGTGTGAGACCAGCAATAAGGCTGATACCGGCTTAGTGCCTGCGGCCGGGCGGCCGTTGGGAGCTGTCAGCACCATGACGTCACCACGCCAGGCACTCTCTTAGTACCTGGCGCCCAACAGCATGGCTTGAGTGGCTTGGCAGTGAAAGAAGGGCAAACGTCCCAGATGACGATATCAGGGGTAACGAAATGGACCGTGCAGGTCTGATCGTAGGGCTGTACATCGTACGGCCCCCGCCAGATCGGATCGGATCAGATGCTGTCGAGGGAGCTGAGGAAGAAGAAAATGGTAGTTTTCGGTGTTTTGAGATAATTTTCATGGTTATATATAAAGGTGGTATACATCAAAGCTTTGCAGGCATTCCGAATTTTCTATTTGTGGAGTCCGTTTTTAGTTAAAAGGAAAACTATAAACAGGATGATACAGTATTGGATGACGAGATATTAT